>JAODOY010024558.1:0-23817 GCA_025399855.1 Forbesichthys papilliferus
ATGTGAACCCCTTGGGATTACGTGGAGTTTTAAGTTACAAAAATAGAAAAACAGACTGCTGAAAATAATACTACACAAACAATAGATGTTGCCATGGTTTAATTGAACATAACATATAAACAGTTCACTGTGAATTGCTACACCACTATTAATTATATTAATATTTATTAATCTACAATAAGTTGCACGTTCTTGTATATCAAATAATACAGTCAACCCTCACTCTGGTACAGGCAAGTCTTGGAAGATATAGAAAGCACCAGTTTTAACATGCTAGTGCTTTCTATACAGTAGCATTTGGTTATTGAAGGAAATTCTGAGAAAAAAAGCCAGATTTAAGATTATTACATAAGCGCTGGTCAATCAAATACAGTACGTCAGACATAATGGGCAGATGTATTTTCCCTTTTCCATCGGGAAACATTACTGCCATGTACTTAAACCACATTGAAAGTTAATTAGCAAAGTCAGGCCAGCATGAGCAAGAACAAATATTACATTATCACAGAAGATGGTCAGTTATTGTTCTGTTTAGTTTTTCTCACTCTTTCTGCATGCATATTTAATTATAATGAATCCATCCTTGTCCATCACATTGTGGACTTTGCCTGTTGCCCCACAGTTTTTTTTTAAACTTTCATGCAGTTGCATCACACAATATTTAATTTGAACTTTCTTTGGTGTAACTAATGCAAAGCCACCAGTAGGAAATATGTTCAAGGGCATGTGTGCGATAAGGAGTGGGAGATAGTGTATTAATTATTGAGTTCTATTTTTGAGTACAATTATTGTATGCATGTACTGCCACACACAACACGCACGTACGCACGCACGCACGCCACTAAAACATTACAATGCTTTCTGCTTGTGACTTCCAGTTTGTTGCAGCACAAAGCTCGTTTTAAAATGACTTTGGTCTCACACAATGTTGATATGCATGTACACAGTTTGTTCCTGAAACTGAGTAGCATGCTCGCATGCGTATGTTTTCCATGCAAGTTTATTCTAATCACACTGGAACAAATCGATTGCCATCATTCGTCCTCGGTGCAGCAGTGACACCAGAATGAACACGGCATGCAAATGAAAGTGGAGTTAAATAGTTAGTGAGATTAAATTGACATTGTATTCATTTCCTATCTTATCAACTCCTAATGTAAACCAATGATGCAATAAATAGCCAAAATCTCTTCACATGTTGAGCATACTTTCAGGCTTTATGTGCATGTAGTCATTTATTTGTGCATATCTGCTTTAAACTGTTTATATAAATGGACAAAGACTGTGACGTCAACCATAACATTTCTCAAGAACGGATTTGCTCACCGTGCTGGCTGTCACCATCTTTGCAGTACCTCGCTTTGCCTGTAACGCCCTCCGATCTATTTTAATGGGATACATTTATGGCTATCATATTTTGAACTGGTCAGTAATAAAGTAAACATTCACCCCCCGTACAGTTGTCATGAACTGAGACTAAAACTATTTTTAAACCAGGATGTAACCATGTTTCTTTTTGAAGTTGGACATTATAACATTGAAGTCTATGGGGATTGACTCCCTTTAGCAGCCAGCCACAAGTGACCATTCCACTGCAGGTTTTGGCACATCTGTGTTCCATTCATTTGTAAGCACTAGACGTTCCCGCTTGTTTTAAACCTCTAGTTCACTGTAACCCAGCAACAAAATACATAGCTGTCCAGCTGATGGACAGTAAAAATGTGCATCAAATACCATGTTTAAGATATACAGTATATTTAATCATTTTTATATGGTTTAGCCCGATACACCTGCTGTCGGTTGGTCTGTTGAGCTGTCCTAATCTCCTGCATAACTGCCTCCTGCCATATCAGCATTGTAACTTCCTCCCTTCATGTTTGTCAGTTTCCTCTGTGTCCTGTTTCTGCCAGAAGGAATGTGAATAAAAAATAAATAAAAAAAAGATTGTGAGCACTTCAAATTGTATGATGACAAATCCAATAACCTCAGGCGGTGAATGTTCATGTCCCCTGAATCAACAGCATTCTTCAAGACATTTCCCAATTCATGGCTCTGTGTGTGTGTGTGTGTGTGTGTGCGTGTGCAATGTTGCGGTCAAGTAATGTAGGGCTGGAGCACCTACACACACAAAGCACTACCATATGTACAGTAAGACATTATGTGAGAAACAAGAGGTGTGTGTTCTATGCCTCAAGTAACATTGACCTGTCAAGGCAGGTATGAGCTGGCCTCTCAGCAGGGGACTGTTAATTAGACACCAATAGCGAGAGATAGAAAGAAAGAGACTCTACCACGTAATAGAACATGAGTTAAACCAACAAGAAGAAGTAGATTGTGACAATGACCAAATGATAAAGAGGGGATGCAGGAGGGAGTTGAATTAGCAAGTAGATAGATGGAATGTCTCATTAGCTTCATCATAGCTAATGATTAGCAACTGGTGTGGTGAGCATATGTCCTTTTTTACATAAACATATACTGTCCACTATGCCCAAACACACACTCGTTTTATACATGTCAATCATTCTAGCATCTAATTGAGTGTACTTAGATAGCCATTTGTAGCTCCGCCAATATTTGCAGGGTCAATAATCACAATAGGAAAAGCCCTGTCTTGCTGCGACAGCACTTTACACCACACTCAATATTTATTTAGCACATAATGTGGAAACAAATGTGTTGTTGCACAATAAATCTTTGTTTTGAAATGTTTGGAAATATTATGAATATGAAATAATTTATCTTCCATTGCAAAATAGATATCCTTTTTATTTGTTGAAGATGTGTGCAAGTTGACTCTGACCCTCAGTGATTCATTGTTCTATTTTGATCAAATGCAATGCTGAATCTAACCTTCAGATTCAGGCAAAAGATAATGTGTGGATAGTGGAGTATGCATAACTCATAAACACACAATAATACACCTTACAATGCATCTGTACATGTTGCCATCCATGTATAGTTTTTCTTGGAATGTATTGTATATAGGTTGGACACACATGGATACAAACGTTACCACCTCAACACGTGTTTTTTGTCACCAAGCTCCCCAGCCTGATGCAGTATGTCGTCTAACATCTTGTGGTTTTTGTTGCAGTTTTGCCAAATAATCGCCAGGTGGTATTCATCAGTCGGAGCAGTAGGATACTGGGTTGCGTTTCTAGCGTAATGTGAACACAGTGAATTACTTTAACTTTACTAGAGGAATTATGAAAGTAGACTACTATAAAAATAGAACTATTAAACTAATTAGTAACTAATAAAGCGGCTGCATTTAAAATAATAGGCAACACAATTATACTAAGATGCTTTTAGTATTATTATTAGCATTATGCTGGATTCCTCTGGTAAAATCACATACATCAGATTCTGCGATTTTCTGAAATACCTGCAAAAACTACTTGGGCCATTATTTTAGGAAGGTGACGATTTCTAAAATTAGGTTGTGGAAAATGGTTGGTCATGGTAGATCTCATACAATGGCTTTGTTGAGTACACATTACATTTTATTAATATTCAGTGAACTGTAATGGTTAGGTTTTCATTTAGAGAATCAATCAAACTTAAAAATGCCTCAGTATAGTACAAATTAAGTGATTGTTTGCGAACGGGAAACAGGAAATTCCTGAGAGGTCTATCAGTTTTAACTGTTTCCACAGTTCAGCAGGATGGACTCCAGAGTAAGCTAAGCGAGGTAATGGATTGCATTGCAAACTCCCCTCCACACAGTTACTTTTCCCTTACCGATTGTTTTGTTTAAAAACACCGTTTACAAACAATTCCGGAATCTTTGGGCCATTTCCCCAACACTATTGTCACAAATCACAACATGTGAAACTACACAACTCTACCAAAAGCAAACACTGTATTCAAAATTGTCTTTTTGTTTTTCCATCAAAATTACATGCTCAAACGTTTAGGAGCACAAGCACAAAAGTTAGGCGCAACACTAATCGACACAACACAGTTAATATTTTTCAGTGTTTCGTCTAGGTCAGCAGTAAAGAGGGGGAAGGTTGTTGAACCTGGATGGTGCTCGTGTAGCCTGACTACATCTAACATTGCTCTCAGATCAATTTTCTAAAATGAGATTCTAGTCTGGAAACCCTGTTTTCAAAGCCACCCTGCTGGCGGACCAGTCATGGTGGGTTAGTGAAATGACATCAAGCATGTTTTAAAATGGTGGTAGAGCTAGATGAGATGACCACAAACAGTTTTAGCAATGCCTATTGGTTAAACGTCCAAAAGTAGTCATATGTCAGAGGTCTACACCCAGGAAACAACTGTTAACAATTCCCAATGGAGAGTATTCAGACCTTCACAAAGTGAATTTTAGGTCTGGTTTCACCAGGCTAATGCGTGTGTGCCTACACCAGTGTTCTGAATTCATATCAATAGGTAGGCCTATTTGAAAAATATGTAATTAAATGACACGACTTAAAATGTTAAAGCCTAATGCATTTTTGACACACTACGACTTACAGAGGCCACTGTAAATAGCCTACTCCTATAGATTCAGTTGAAAAGTTTGCAGCCTTGCTTTTTGTCTCCCATTATTTTGACTATTGAAAATCTCAGGGAAACCCAGTAGCACTCTGCCAGGTTAGATAATCATCTGATGTCATCAAATGTTTCACCACACAACCACTTAAAATTAAAATAGTTTAGCCACCAGAACCAAAGCATTTAATTCCCTTCAAAACTTCAAGGTGTAATAAACATAAGCCCCTCACTGTTCGCTAACGTTACCGCTAGCACACGTAGCCAACGTTAGCTGGAAAATTATTGAATCACAATATTATTCAAAATAATAATTTTAGTTTGTAAAGAAGCAGAACCCCACTATGACAACATGGCCACCTGCCAGCAGTGCAGGGCAAACTACAGCAGGTGCAGACGGAAGAAGGGCACACCTGCTGCCACAGTTTACAGTCTACAAAATGGTCAAATCCGTTATCCAGTGTAATGATCATTCTAGTTGATGGCAGATTAATCTGAGCCCACCCTCGAATGTAAATACATTGTGTTTATGTAATGCCTAAGTGGCAAGGCAGGCTGTCCCTCAATTAAGCAGTTTTGCTCCATATTCTAATCAAATGTTTATCATAATGTACAGGCCTCACCACCAGAGGGCACTGTTCCAGATATGTAAAGTTTGACAGTCACACTACAGACACTACACACTCAATCTATAATTTTACTAAAAAACAGGGACAAGGGTAACACACTGTAGACAAAACAGTAAAATACTATTACATTTTATATATACATAAAGTGTTACTATTAACATAGCATTGACAATCAAACAAACAAATACAAACCACAATCAACATGGCTCCGCTGTGGTTAACATATGCCCCCACGACGGCTGCTCCCTGTGGCCGCAACAACCACTATAACCTTAGCATATAATTTAATAAGCCAATAAGATAAAACTATTTAAAATGTTTATCTTTTACTCTCCTTTACATTTACACACTTAAATGGGAACTTGAAATGCAATCTCTAAAACTTCAAACTCATACCATATTACTAAACTTAGTCTCAAATAAGATTTAAGCACCATGCCTGCTCTACATTTTCAATTCTATATCACACTTTTATGAAAATACGCCGTTCACTAGGCAAAACACATTAGTCCCTTTGGAAAGCAGCTGTAATCACAATGCCAAGCTCGGAAACAAGTTGGTAACACCCACTTCCCACAGGTATAAACACGTTTGCTGAAGCGAAAGCTAGAGGTGAAGAAGTGAGAGAGTGAAGAGGAGGAGGGGCTTTTGTCTCAGATTATATGTACCATATACAGTACCATATGCATCTCATATCCACCCTTCATAAACCCCATTGAAGAATGTATTTTCTGCATGCAATGGGACGTGAATGACCGCCATGCCCTCGCATTTTCCAGGCAAGGAAGGATGCATGTGGTGGCGTTTATGTCAATTTATCAATCAATCAATCAATATTTATATAGCACTTTTCATACAAATTAATGTAACACAAAGTGCTTCACACTATGTAATTAAAAACAATTCAAAATGAGTTAAAACAATACAATATATAAAAATGTGTAATATATAAATATGTGGGGGGCTTGTGGCCACTGGATCCTCCAAAGATTAGTTATATGTTTTATAGTCAGGAAGAGCATTGCCTGTGATGTAGATGGGGTGCTGTGGCCAGGCCAAGACAAGACACAGGATGCAACATAAATTACAGTATATTTTCTTCTTTTCTCTCTCTTTTAAAAAAAAACACAAAACCCATTATCTTTGAGTGTTTTTCCTGGTTTTCTCCTGTTGGAACTTTACCTAGACAAAGGAAGAAAAGCAATTTTGTTTGCAGAAAAAATGAAAATTAAGTTGCTCATTATTTTACAACTCTAAACAAATATATATGCACCACATAAAGTATACTGTTAATTTCATGTTTTCGTCTGGCCACAGCACCTCATCGCAGGCCATTGTCACAAGACTACAATATGCTAGCATTAGTAATGTGTGTGACTGTGTTAAAAGGAGAGAGAGGATGTATGTGAGAGAGATAGTGATTATGATTGCTAGTATTGGGAATCATACAGAGCTAATAGACCATGTATTAACCAGTCCCCTTAGGTTATACAAACTGTATAATTGAACCATAGAGATTTATCCACTACCACCTGCACAACTCCAACTACATTTCTGCACTGGCCCTCTGGCCCCAGGCACACAGACGCTTCAGCTTGCATGTTAGTTGGCTAAGCTCATTTCTGTTATACATCTTTCCTCACTGTCATCACTTTTAGTCTAATAGGAGAAATACTGTATGTTCCCATGTAACCGAAGGGCATTTTTTTGTAACCTGTTTTTTTTAGGGCCCAAATGGTGTCTAGTTAAGAATTGATCATGTTGCAAAGGTCAGCTTTGGCAACCATTTTTAATTAATGTCCACGTAAGTTGCAAAAAACGCAGATTTCCATATCTCTTGAACCAGACAAATTACAAATACATATGAACCCACTTCTCCATTTATATTTTACATCAGGAATCAAATATAAATGACATTGACACGGTACAACCACTCATGACTCAAAGATCTAATGTGTTAATGAGCACTTCTCTTTTGCCGAGATAATCCATCCACCTCACAGGTGTGGCACATCAAGATGAGATCAGACAGCATGAGTGTTGCACAGGTGTGCCTTAGGCTGGCCACAATAAAAGGATACTCGAAAAATGTTCAGTTCCATCACACAGCACAACGCCACAGATGTCGCAAGTGTGAGGGAGCGTGCAATTGGCATGCTGACTGCAGGAATGTCCACCAGAGCTGGTGCCTGTGAATTGAATGTTCATTTCTCTTCCTTGAGCGTGCAGTCTCCATCCAGCTATCCCTCTACCTATCAGACAACAACCTCCTGGAGGTTTCTCACACTGACAGAACGTCCTCCTTCTGGTCTGTCCTCATACTGTTAGATATGGCTCTGCTGCTTATGAAATAGCTAGTTTCTATAGAGAAGGAGGAGGGCTGGTTTGAGTCCTATCTGACATGCTGCTCCTATCAAGCTGGAATGGACACCTGTCCAAAACTTTCCAACTCCACACAGGGGTCCCTCCAGGATCTGTGCTGAGAAACCATACTCTTCACGTAAACTAGATCTCTGAGCCCTCAACCCTGTAATCTCTTCTCATTTATTCTCCTATCAATGCTATGCAGATGACACCCAGCTCTACCTCTCCTTCCCTCCATTTGACACTCAGGTCTCAACTCAGATCTATCAATGTCTCGCTGACATCAGCAGCTGGGTGTCTTCACACCATCTCAAACTCAACATCGACAAAACAGAACTCTACATCCCGGCAAATGACAGTCCTCATGTGGACCTGTCCATCACCCTCAAGAACACTGTAGTATCCACGTCCCCTACTGAGAATCTTGGATTAATCTTGGACAACCAACTATCAGGAGAAGTAAACATCGTTGCAACGACTCGATTTCGATGTCTGCAGATTCTCCCTCTATAATATCAGAAGGACAAGCCAATATTTACAAGGGAAGCAACAATTCCTGGCCCAAGCTCTAGTGATTTCCCGTCTGGACTATTGAAACTCTGGACTACCCACCCTTACAGCGGATTCAAAATGCTGCAGCGCGTCATTTATATTTTTAGATCTCTAGGGGTAGCAGTAGCCCTGTGCAGCTTTTGATGAATAACTTGTCTTAGCCATTGTCCTACAGGTTGGAACCTGTGACTTCACAAGCAGCTGGATGGCCAGGTTGCTCTGCTCCTAGCATAAGAAGTTACCATGGCAACCAAAATTATTAAGTAGCAGCATTGAGCTGCTGTGTTAAGTACTGTAGGAGCCATAATGAATCCTGGGTAAATACTTATTATTTTGCTGGTTTAAGTGTGTACAATTACAATTTGTAAACACTATTTATTTAGAATCTAGATAATTTATTATTTAATTTTTATTGTACTTTCATAACAATTACAGTATTGCACTTTTGATTGCAATACTGTCATGGTTGAAGATGAGATGGACGATGATCATTATCCGTAAAACAGAGTTGGGATTTTTTTTTTTTTTTTTGCTAATATCATCAGATTGCCATCTACAGTATGTGAGTTAGGTATTGCAATCAATTTAATAACATTGCAATCAATATTATAACAGAAATAACTAGAAAGACAATATTGTGAAATAATTGCCAAACATCTACTGTTTTTAGCCATGTCAATGTCATTTCTATTTGATTCCTGATGGAAAAGTGATTTAATATGACTTTATAACTTGTCTGGTTCAAGAGATATGGAAATCTCAGTTTTTTGTCACTCATGTGGACATTTATTTAAAATGGCTGCCAAAAAATCCCATGGGCCATTAGTTGACCTTGGCAACATGACAAATTCTAGAAACAATTTGGGTCCTAAAAAGCCAAAAAAAAATTCATTCGGGTACATTGGAACCTATTTCTCCTACTAGACTATTTTGACAATAATATATATAAGCAATAGAGGGACATGCCACTGTTTTGTATTTTATATAACAACACATATTGCACGATGTATACATAGGGTTTTGTGAGATACTTTGATGATGGTTTACAACACTCTCACTTTGCTTTGTTTACATCTTCCAACCGCTCACCACTGACGAGAATGCAGGATTGGTAAAGCTGAAGGCTGAAAGCCAAATGTTATTGTACCTATCCCCTGGCTTACACTAAATTCAATGCCTTGCTTTTAAATTCCTTGCTCCCAAACTGTGATTGTTTTATATAACTATATTCCCCTGCCAATATTAGCCTACTGTCCTTGAGTGTCTTGAAATGTGTCCTTAAAAAAATGTATTATTATTACCTTACCCACTCACTAATGTTTAAAGACAATAAGTCATAATATTTGTGCATCGTTTTGTGTCACTGGTTACTGATGTAATTTCTACCACACCTGATGACATTTTAATAACATATGGGTATGACTTTACTTTGTGCACCACCATAGTACCTTGCAGAAGACAACAGCTTGCATGTGTCGTCCAATCAAATTATCCAGTAACACTGTTATACTTGAATGCAGCCTGTCAGAGCCAATCAGTGACTGTCTTGCAGTTTTTCTTCTGACGCGGACACTGATATTTCTGGGGTAAAATTTTTTCCAAATCCATTTTAATGTAATCATGTCTCCAGCAACTAGTCAATTTCAAAATAAACTGCAGGCAAACAACCTTGTTGTGTGTATGTGTGCACACCCGATGTGTATTTGTTGGGCATGTGTGTTTATCCGTGTGTGTGTGTGTGTGTGTGTATGTGGCAAGGTTGGATTGTACAGTAAATGACATGAGTCTGCTGTGTATGTTCAAAAGCAAAAGCAATAGTCAGCATAATTATGGCCGTTGGGACAGTGACTCAAAACTGCCAGTCTGTCCAGAGGATTGCCAATGTTCTGTGTCACATGTTGCATGTTTGTAACTTCGGTTGCAGGGACAGCTAGACATTTTGCCTCTTATATTTGTGAAACTCCAAAAATCATTCAGGGGATGTCAGATAGTGGGAATATTCCATTTATTTATCCTTGTAATACCACTTTGCACCTCAAGTGGCAAGGCGAGTCACTAGGTTCCAGGCAATAAACAACACAAGAAGAAACGTGTGCCGCTGAACAGGATCCTTGGCTGAGATCTACTACCTGCTTACATCCTGTTGCCTCACTGTTCTAAGTAAATGAAACATATTTCATTACAGAGAATCGCTTAATTACACACATTGGAATCAGTTCATAGAAAAGTATTTGTAAACGAGCATGGATTGCATAAAGAAGTTTTAAGTCCATCTAAGTAAATAGCCTATTTAGTAGGCTAATACAGTATGCTCAAGGCATGATATATAGGCTTTAAAAAATATGTGAGGTAAATATTTTAATTACACATTATATTGTTGTTCTAGTAAAACTATAGTCTAGTTTGTTCATACAAGACATACAGTAGTTAAAGCCTGATCGCTATTCCCCTGCATTACACTGCACTGGAGACATTGCTCTCAGAAATGGGAGTATAAAATAGCAGTGTTGGCTCTCAGTGTTTCAGCAGATTAATTGAGTTGTGCTATTCTAAAAATAGGCACATGTAAGCAGATTGACTGAGAAATTGACCATAAGAGCAGACCGGATGGTTAACTAACAACGCCACAATATTCTGGTGAAATGCTGACTAAGGTTGGGCCGATAGACGATGCCATCGACCATAGATAATGGCTGACAGACATCACGATGTTAAACAAACATAGTCATGTCATTTTAAAGTCAGAAAGTGGCAAAGCAGCATTCAGACTAATTTATCTACTAAAAAGATTGCGTAATAAGCTTTTCGTTAAAGTTTCACAGAGGTGTTCCCAGGCCAATGTGGAGATATAATCTCTCCAACTAGTCCTGTGTCTTCCTCGAGGCCACCTCCCAGCTGGACGTTCCTGGAACACCTCGCAAGGGAGGCGCCCAGGGGGTATCCTTACCAGATGTATGTGTTGTAGGAACAAAAAATCCTCTGTAGATCGAGAGCTTTGCTTGCCAGCTCAGCTCTCTTTTCGTCACAACGGTGCGTTAAAGTGATTGCAATACCGCTCCCACTGCTCTAATTTTCTGGCCAATCTCTCCCTCCATAGTCCCCTCACTCGCGAACAAGACCCCAAGGTACTTGAACTCCTTCACTTGGGGTAAGGACTCATTCCCTACCCGGAGTAGGCACTCCATCGGTTTCCTGCTGAGAACCATAACCTCAGATTTTGCGGTGCTAATCCTCATCCCAGCCGTTTCACACTCGAACACTCACTGCGAATCGATCCAGTGAGTGCTGGAGGTCACAGACCGTTGATGCCATCAGGACCACATCATCTGCAAAAAGCAGTGATGAGATCCCCAGGTCACCAAACCGCAACAGCTCCCCACCACGACTACGCCTCGATATCCTGTCTAAGAACATCACAAACAGGATTGGTGATAAAGCGCAGCCCTGACGGAGACCAACTCCTACCTGAAACGAGTCCGACTTACTCCGAATCCGTAAATAACTCTCGCTTTGGATATTTTTTTATTTTTATTTATTTCCTGAAGGAGAGCATGTTGTTCCTGAGGGAGAACAAAAGTGGCGCATTTGGCTGCCACTTCTCCTTCTGTGTCTGTGTCTAAATTTAATTTCATCTCTGAATCATCCATATTATTGTTATTTTGTTGATGTAGGTTGGCCCCGTTTCGTCTCCGCTGGGATGCTTCGTGACTGAGCTGCTATGGCTCAGGTCGGGTTCTTGCATCTCCTATGGTTTTGGCTACTATGGTTTGCAGCTGCCGCCGAGTGAGTAGGGGAGGATGGGCATAACATATATGAAGGCTACTGTATGAATAGCAGCCTAATTTATTAATTACTACTTTTGTTTTATAGATAGTCAATCATTAATATGTAGTCACTTTTTTTGTTGACATTGAAATTATTTAGGCTAAGGAAATGTTTATAAAAATGTATATTGCCGCGCGCGTCCGCGAGCCAGCAGCCTTCATCTGACCTTTGACCCCTAGATAGCTGCATCCTCGTCATGACCCTGTCACATGCAGGCCAATGCTGCCAGATGCAGTCCAAAATTAAAATGTACTTTGAATAGCCTATTCCCTCCTGATAGGCCTGTCTCTCACATTGTTTTACGGGGTCAGCTAATCTGCCATATTGAGATGAGCAATTATCCCATGCATGGCTGGTGTAATTGGGAATTCAGGAAGAGGGGTGGGTAGCAAAAGAGAGTTATTTCTTATGAGGCCAAAAGGTCATTTGTTCACATCAGATGTGGACCAGACGATATATTATGCATGCCATTAATAGAGTTGGACAGGAATGAAAAGGTACACCTGTTCTGTGATCTATAAAATAACAGGTCATACATACACTTGTTTTTTTCTTCTTTGTATTTCTCGTTGTCTTCACTAACATGTAAGCCCATAAGATCATATGGATTTTACTATGCATGCGTGTGCGTGCATACGCATGCGTGTGCTGGGACAAACATTGTGGGGACAGGCAGACAGAATGTCCAATTACCCAGCAGGGACATTTTCAAGCTGGTATTTCAGAAGAAGGGTCACAGAACAACGGGGTAACAACTTGGTGCATCCCAAGGGGGAGATAAAAGCGGTCTTCTCCTGGTTGTGTCAAGGTCAAGGATAAAGTCCACCCACCCTGCGAACCATGCAGGCCAGACACAGCTAATTTTATGTATTTATTTAATTATGTACAATTGTTTGTGTCACTTCTCATGCATTGCCTGCTACACATTTACTGATCCATTCCTGCTTTTACTGGTTGTTATTCTAAGTCTTTATAGTTCCCAGAAGTGGGTTTACCTGTGTTATAGAAGCTTGATTCAGACCCTGTTCTTGAAGCACCACCATACTGTATGAGCTTGTGGGTTTGACTATGTGTATATAGTGAATCTACTGCGCACAGTGTTTGTTTACAGTACACACACAGACACACTGACAGTTCATATGTTGGGCTTCGTTGGACTGCATACACTAGCTTACTGACCCACCCTCAAACACACACACACAGACACACATACAGTAGTACACACACAGAGGCAGAAACATCAATGCAAGGTCCTTCATATTCCTTTATCACCCACAATCTGGCTTCTTCCTCCAGTCATGCTTTTACAGCTCATCAGCATCATCTCTCCTCTCTGTGTAGATTTCTGGGCCATGAGCATAACACAAGGGGAATGACTGTTTTTTTTAAAGCAATGTTTATTCCCCTGCCTAGTATTGGCTCCCAGCCATACCCAGTATACCAGATCAGAACTGACTGCTTGGGATTCAATTCTTCTGGACACTCTGGGAAAGTAACGGAATCACTTTGTAAATGGTGCAATGTTTACTGCTGTCATTTCGTTTTAGAGGCACAATGAACCACTGTTCCAATGCTGTGCAGGAAATCATTTGTCTGTATTTGTCTTTTCAGCCAAGATAAATAGAATATGCATTTTATCACATGCTTACAGTATGTCTTTAATCATAGGCTGACTGCATATTGCCTATTCAATTAATATAGTATAATCCCATAAATGAAAGGTTGGAGCAGATTATGATTTTTAATACAGAAGAGGAATATAGCCTGATATTAGGAGTGTGCGCTATATTGAAAAATGTGATGTATCGCAGAATGCTTACGTACGATGTAAAAAATTACAATATCATGAACATTGTTGTCACGTAATTTTTAGCTTCTCGCTATGTTCCAAGCTCTCTTCATCTCACAGACAACAACCCGGGGAAGAAAAGCACGTTTGGCAAGTGTGCGTATGACGCGTGAGAGATGTGTGTTCGTTTGTAAACTCGTTTTTTTCCCGAAGAGTAGCAGTAATTTGTAGCAAATCTTCACTTTCATGACAAGAACTACAGTATTTTGATGGAACCGACCCAATTGAGGATAGAAAGTAAGTAGACTTTGGTCATAAGAACGGCATCACAATTATGTTGTTTTTCTGACAAGGTAGAAAGTATTTTGTACTACACATAATACTCTTCATGGCCTGTCTGGCAGTGGGTGTGGGTGTGCATGTGTGTGTCTGGACCATGTAGTTTGATGGTTTAGTCAGGCAGCTGGTCGCCTAAGGTTTGAAAGATGCAAACAGGAAAGGAAAAAAAAGACACACCTTGGAAGTGCAATGAATATGATGTTCCACTTGGTCTCATGCCAGAGAGGAACTGCTTCTACCTGTGGCACAGCTAACTTAACCCCAAAAAAATAGTTTTGACCCAAAAATACAGTTTTGGAAACTACCCCAAAAAATGTAAATAATTGTACATTTTTGGTTTCTGTGTTAGACCTCAAGAGTTATATAGTTTGTAAAGGCATGGTGTAACAAAATATGTATTTGAAAACACCATGCTCTGTATAATAAAAAACATGAAATAAATGTACATTTGTTTGAACTTGTTCTGCATTTATTACACAAACAATAATCTAAATGTCTTAGAAGTGTATTCTCTTCAAATTTAAATTGTAGATGAGAAAGTGCTGATTCCAGGGACATAAAACACATGATAACTATTATAAAAATGCCTGTAGAAGCAAAAATGTCAAAAGTGTGAAAAACGGCCAAAAAGCCCTTAGAGTTGAGAGGGTTAACAAAGGCTTGTAAGGCATTTGTTATACCTCACATATTTCTTACAACTGAGCTTTTAACCCATAAACAAAATATAGAGATATCGTGTATCGCCATTCAGCCAGAAAATAGAGATATTCCTTTTGGTCCATATCGCCCAGGCCTACCTGATATGGAAAATATAACCTATAACTTATCCAACAACATCACACATTTACAGCAATAAATAGTATGACACTGGATATTACAGAGTCTGTGAGTAGGCGCTGTATTATTTCCAAACTATTTAAAACACTGTTGTATTTGCACACGGGTAAACACACACGCACACTCACACAGCCACTTTGCAATCAGTGAACACACCATGAGTATGCATTCCTGTGGTCTAAGTCAAAGACTTTGTCTTGGCATGTGTGTGTTTTTGGGCTGATACTATAATTAGCTGCATAATTATAATCATTGTTGCAGTTATACAGATACCTTCCTGTGCAGGGAAGAATCTCAGGACAAATTACTGCATTAAAACAATTGCCTGAAACAAGGCAAAGGCTAGTCGCAGCAATGCAAATGTGGCCTGCCTGTACACAATGCTAGGGCAGGGCCATGGTTGGGAAGTAACTGATTACATGTAATTAGTTCATTGTAATCTGATTACAAAAAACAACTGTAATCCATTACAGTTACCAGCGAAAATAGTGGAATCAGATTACAGTTTTTGTTTGATTACTTCTAGGACTACTTTCAAATGTATAAGGGACATTTGCAGAAGAATAATGCATAAAACAATTGGATGTTCTCTCATTAACCTTTCATTAACGTCAATCAAAAATTGAAGTTAACTCCTACCATAATCTGATCCCCTGTGCAACATAAACTGTCAGAAGAACACAGTAGAAAGATTTGGCATGTCAATGCAGTGAATTGATTTTGATGGCATTTAAATGAACAATATTTATGTGTATAGTAATCTAAAAGTAATGGAAAGTAGTCAGATTATGTTACTGAATTTATGTAATCCAAATATTACATTACTGATTATAACGTTAGTGTAGTAGTAGTAGTAGTAACTTCTTGTAACAGACTACAAAGTAACCTACCCAACCCTGGGCAGGGTTGGCCCACGAGCACTAAATATCTTAGAGACTGATAGTGTAAATAGGTGGCACTGTCAAAATGACAAGGTTTGTGCTCCAACATTGGCAGTCGGGAAGCATCCTTGAGCAAGAGGCATAACCATTTATTGGTTTATTGTTTGCCAAATAACTTGACTTTTCCCTCTAAAAGCTAATTATATAACATTTGTTAATTAGAAGTATCTATAATATGGTGTTCATTCTACACACAATATGTGAGGAATTTTAGAATATGGTTGTTCAGCCATATTGTCCCCAATATATAAGTGGTGATTCCTTGTTGTCACTTGGTAACTAAGCTGAACGTTGTGGTTGTGTGTGTGTGTGTGTGTGTGTGTGTGTGTGTGTGTGTGTGTGTGTGTGTGTGTGTGTGGAGGGGTATAAATTAATAGCAACACAGTATGAGGTTAATAAGATGGCAAGGGGCTTTGGCAAGGGAAGTGTGTATGTAACTGCGTTTATGTTGGAGCGGGTGAAAGACAGACTACATAATTATATTTTGTGTAGGTCACAGGATCGACAAGGTGGGAGACCTCCAACTTGAATGTCCATTTTAGCAACATATACTCCACTAGTGGTCAATTAACCTTCAGAGTTATTATTGTGCGGTCAGGTTAAACACATGCACGCGTGCACACCCCCACACACACCTCCCATTAATTCTAATTGGTCTGCTGTGCACCAGTCTGCCACCACCCTCAACACACCCTATGCGAGGGGCATACCATTGTAATTGTTTGTATGTTTGTACAGTGCGCATGTTCCACTGTTTATATTTGAGAGCCAACGCCAAGCACCAAGGTCGTGTTTCGCAACTTTGTCTGTGCCTGCACTAACCCTTCCACCTGCTACAAGTACAATGCCGAGCAGTGTAAACATGCACTCAGCGCTATTTATAAATGTGAACCAGTCAGCCTCAGTCTCTAATACTGTGTACTTGTATGTCTGAGAAAGTAATGGTGGAGAGAGAGGTACATGATTGAGAGATGTGTTCATTATCCTTGTGTAACCTGATGTCTCACCTCTCTGACCTTAGAACAGTGCTTCGCATAAAGGCTGCATGTATTTATATGAGCAGGGCTTTTTAAACACCAGCACACTTGATTTATGTGCTGGGGTTTTAACGTGTGTGTGTGTGTGTGTGTGTGTGTGTGAGTGAGCGGTAGAGAGAGCTTTGTCTGTGGTCAAGTAAACTGCGACCTGAACTAGCCTGCATATCATTGTTAAATAGTAGACTCCATTTGCCTTCAATGTTTTCTACAGCTTTACAACGGTGGACTGAGGGGAAAAAGGTTTGAATTATGCGATGGTGTTCACTCTGTGAAGGACAATGCTTCCACAAATCATGCCATAATAATATAAGCTGGCAATAACGTTCATATGCCCTGTAAATGGCCCAAATCGTTACAAAGCCATACAGCGGTTTCTTTTATATTTGTCTGACAATGTGCAATGGGTGATTCTATTGCTCTGCTTATATCACTGTAAATGCAGATACAACACTGTACATCTCTGTAGGTTTTTGGTATCACAGCCAATTTAATGTAAAAAAAGCAATGTGATTTCTTGCAAACATGTTTCATTGAAAACAGATTTATAACATTGTAATATACTATGCCACAAATGTTAAAAACTTGAGTATATTTTGTATTTCATACCACATAAATCTTTGACATTATTCCTGACACTTAATAAATGTGCTCTTGGTGATCAATAAAGCATTATCCATGATAAAAAGCTGCGGTGGGTGTAAATTGAATCACAATTTTGTAATATAGACAATAGTCAATAGAGTGTAGCAAAACCTCACATGTTTCATTAAAAGTTGTGCATCATTACTTTCACACATGATGTAAACTCTCGAGGGGGCCACGCTGTGACAGATCAAAATGTCTGGCATCGATGCGGTCTAGTACTGCTATGGTTCGTCAATATGTGTGCGACAGCAAGCAGATGTTGTCTTCTTACTGTAGATCCAAGCCTTCTTCTAAGCAGCACATTCTAATTGATCACAATACACGTAGACAAGACAAACACACATGCACACACACCCACCCTCTCTGTCTGCTGTGATTCCACTCTGAGTTAACAAAAGACAGTTGGGAGCATAACGGGTGAGGGAACAGCGACATTCTATCTATCTATCTATCTATCTATCTGTCTATCTGTCTGTCTGTCTAGATATGACAAGAAACTAACAAAATGTGAATGCTTAATAGTCTATCGGCCTGATCTGTTCCACCAGTGGCTCTCACCCTGGAGGGCTTTGGAGAGAGAGGGCTCATTAACGCTGGCTAACCAGCCATTAGCATGCTCTCACGTAAACAATACCATCATACAATATCTGTAACTTGAGATGGAGCAGGTTTTTTTTTGTTTTTGCTGGGTTTGCGTACTTTAGTTTTTAAAGTGCTTTTGTTTCCTTTATCCGTAGAATGTGGGGAATCCCTATATCCAGTATTACTGTATGCTGTAAAACTGTTATGTTGTTGTGTTGAGGGATATGTTCTGTTTGCCATATCAGTCTACAGTATATTACTCTTTTGGGGGTTGTGCTTTTTTATTTGTGCAAGCTCTGAGTGGAGTTTGAGTGCCTTCTGACCACCTCCAGATGCCCTCTCCACAGGGTGGCAGCACTGAGCTATTTCCCAAAGCAGCCCTGAAGAGCTGGGATGCTTAAAGCTATCACACAGGAGTGCTTCAGAGAGCTGGGTCACCAATGTCTAAGCTAGCAAACACATTTTAACATGCTTCCACATTGTATAATGGGACTGTCATTGGTGAAATTAATGTCCAGCTGCAAAAAATGGACACACAAACAAAAGCATGTTGAGTCTTTTTTGGTTGTGTTTACAGTATTGTTGAGGGAGTTTAATGTAATTTACTGAAGATCACACAAGAACCAATTTGCTTTTTCTGCAAATTCTAACATCTGGTGAATACAAAAAATACAATGGTGTTTGTAGAGCATTGAAAGCTCACCTTAAAAATGTTTCAAGATGAAGATGTTTTAGAGTCCGAACTTTCCTTTTAGCACTGTATTTATCGTATTTTCATTTTGACATTCCATACATATTAATTTTTAAATAAATGTCTCATTCTATTCTGTCAGCGTCCGCAAATGTATTAATGCTGAGCGATGTTTGCTAGTAGAAATGCTGACAGGAAAAAAACTAGTTGAAGGGAATTAAATAAATTATGATCCAAAAGCCTTGGCAATCTCAAACACTATTGATCAAATCCCAAATCCAATCACATCATGCCATTTCATATTTACCCAAAATTGTACATGCTGTACAAAGTCCCAGTGATTAATTAGTTGCAAGAAACACTTCATTTTACATGACTCAATGCTTCTGATTGCACTGGGCAAGACAGATAAAATACAAGTCAAAAAAAGAAAACTGATATAATTCATGCGTGTGCGCGCCAACCTTGTGGGGGTCATGCCTCCTTTGCCCTACAGTGTAATGTGGTGCAGAACAAACCAAAACCATAGAAAGTAGAAAAAGCAGGAGAAGCAACCCAGCAGCATAGACATAGACATGCCACACACATGAAAACGTTTCTCACTCACACATGTATCCGCACAGTTTTTTAAATCTTGAGAAGTTCAAACATGTACTGTAGTATGTGCATATACAGTTTATATAGAAAACTCTCTCAACTACTTTGTGTCACACCCAAGGTCACAAGCCAGCACAATGGTTGGGTTTGGGCAGTGGTCTCTGTTAGGTGAGAAGGAAAGGTCACTGCTCTACATTGACAGTATTTCATTCACTCTGCAGGCCGTCAACCTCCAGACCACTCCTCCCATTCCCAGGCAACACATACTGTATCACCACCGCTGAGAAACAATTACCGCTAGGTGAGAATGTGACACTTTTCACAAATCACTTAGCTGACAGATTGCTTTTCGATATCCTGCCTCAGATTGTGTCTGGATAACCAGAAACTTACGGACACACAAACAAACTTCTGGGTGTGTGCACACATGCAGCCACACACACACACTCACATGCAGGGCTGGACTTGGACAAAAAAGTGGCCTGGGCATTTTTGGCCGGACGCCGGCCCACCACATTCGGTGGAAAGCACCTACCAGTATGTGATTCTTGTGGTCCCTTTAAACATGTGTCCATATAACCTATTATGGCTTTAAAGTACATCTAAAGCACTGTATCTTTTGAAAAGTATTATCCCTGGTATCAAGACCTTTGCCACAAAAGATAAACTACTTTATGATGTTAAAAGAGACAGGCAAAAGAGCAATTAAGTTACTCACCGTGGCTTTAACATTATATACATTCAAGAATTGTTAGACTGTAATATGTGGAAAAAGCTGTACTATTTAAAAATATAAAAATGTCGTAATTAACAAATATGTGTTTGCTTAATTGCCACATGGAGATGTTCATTTCTCAGTTTATAAGATGTCAAGTACTGTATATAGGTTATTGATATTATAATTATTTCACAATTAATAGATCATCTTTTTGTGATATGGAGTAAAAGTTATGATTAGGAAATGCAATCAATGGGTGCTTGCTTGTTTGTTTGCTTGGGTTTATCCTACAGTTGCACTGTAGCACATGCAGGTGTATGCATGGATAGCACTCAGCAGCCCTAAACAATGTTAACTGAATGTAGCCTAGTTTAGAGCTATTCCACAGATAAAATAGTAACATGAGGATAATCTCTATCATACAACCTATCCTTAGTTACCAACCTGTCTGAAATAAGACAACTTGCCTGTTTATAAATTATGTATAACAATAAGCATGCATACATAATTTAGCAGTACAGCCATGTGTTGTAGCCTTTAATAAACAGCCATGCATTTAAATCAAGTAAAATAATTATAACAATATGATGAACTGGTCACATCATAACGGCAGTTAATGTTAGAAAAATCAGCCTAAGTTTCAACTGTATTAGGGAACTATAGCTTCAAAATAAAAATGCCAATAATGTGGCACTATTTGACTGAGTGACGTCAGTCAGACCGCCTCCAGCAGTGGATTGCCTCACTCTATAAAAATGTTACGATAATCTTATAATAGAGTCGGCATTCATTTAATTGTATCATCGTCAACATGGCAGACTGTCCCTAGGTTGAAAAAGCTCTATGCTTACCCCGCCTCAAATAGGCTAAACTCCTCATGCTCATGCCGTCTCTCTTCGGCAGGCTCATAGCTTCAGCTTCTCCGCTGACACACTTTCCTCTTTCAACTTTCACCTGTTGCAGTATTGCTGCATATTCAGGTAGCCTACTGTAGATTAAGCTAGGCCTACTGCAGCCCCTGCCGCAAACATGTCTATTGATTTGAGTTTTTTTTGGCCCGCAAATTTACCGCACCGCTTGTTAACATTTTGATACCCTCATCAGCACAGCAGATGTTCGGAGTCTGAGAAACACCGGTCAGAGGGAGAGGGGGTGGGGCCTAGTAAAAGACAGTGTCCTGATTGGGCCAATGGGTGATCGTTACATTTTTTTTCTCTCATTGGGCTATTTTTCTTATTATTTCTAAGGTAATCCGGGGATGTTAATTATACTTCTAAAACTATAGTTTTTTGCTATGGTAGTAAGACAATCTGACAAGGTTAGGGCATTTCACATGGAAAGTGGCCTTATCTCCATCCTGCCCGCCTCTCATGTGAAAGGCAAATATTCTGCAGTCATGGAAGCATCTGGTTTTGAGGTAACTATGAGAACAGAAAAAAGGTGCACTTCAAACGCTTACTCTGTGTTAACGTGTGCGAGCGTAGTTAGTAGGCCAACGTGAGCTTTCTCTGGTGTCTCTGCCCCTTCAACACTGAACGCACTAAATCACTCACTCCTGACTGCATTCCTCAGGCCAAGTGCAGGCATGGAGGGAGAAATGAACAAATCGATAGTAATGAATAAACACACAATATAACTATATTGATAAACAATATTGTCTAATTTATATCGCTTTTTAAAATATACCGATATAGATTAAATACGGATATATCGCCCAGCCCTAACTCAAAGCCGCCAGTTTTCCTGCTCGCAAACAAAGAATAGGAGTATTCCTTGTTTGCGTTCCTAATAACTTTCTTGATTTTTGTTCACATTGTCCATTCCAGCATGGCAGACATTGCTGTAGCTCTCAAAAACAGAGCCGTCACTTTTCATTTTCTCTGCAATGTCTTTTTTCATCACCTCCTTCAACTGCCGCACCTATCAGCCCCCTGCCCATTCACTCCCCCGCTTCCTGCCTCTCTCCCCCCCCCCCTCCCCCCTCACACACTCACACACACACACTATTTTCTACATGCTCCTCTACTTTTCTCTCTCATCTCAAGGTTGTTTTCATCCCCTACCACTCCACTCCACCTAACACATACCCCACCCCCATTTCCCCATCGGGCCTCCTGTTGGATTCTGGTCTGGATTGAAAGCCGGACCTATGGGAAAACCAACGTTCTCTTTCAATATTTTAACATTTAATCCAATTCTCTCTCCCTCTCCCTCGCTCTCTCTCATCCTGGCATAGTGTATTACAGTAACACATTATTTTTTTAAGCACTGAGACCCGTTAATTTGTTATAAAGATATGAATGACAATTTTACACTAAGGAATGCAAGTCCCAACATGTTTCAGTTGGAGTCTTCAATAGTCACCTTTCAGAATGATTGTGGGCTGGTTTGGAGAAAGGGATTGCAATTAATTAAACAGCAACTTCTCGCTCCCACACACTACTATTGCATTTATTAAAAAAGAGGAGAAAGGTCATTATCCATATAAGGCTTTAAAGAATAACCAAAAATAATAAGCATCAGTCATTTGATGGCACATCGCCACCCTGTGACTCTTATGTGGCGTGAGCACACTGTAAATTCAATGGATAGAAAATGCCATTATTATAGAAATATAACAATTTTGTAAAACTTTGGTTTCAAGGTCAAACAGTGCTACTGTAGGTACAGCTGAGTCATGATTTGTGCCATTCAGTTTAGCGCAAAACAATTTGGGGATTCTTACAGTGATGCCTTCTCAATCAGGGGCATCTCATATCCAGGGAAGGGTGAAGGTCTCCCGCCTAAGCAATGGAATTTTACTTTTCCTGTTGTCATCCATAAACTTACTTACAAGGCAAAAACTGCAATATTCTTTCTTACTGAAAACAGGCGGTCAGAGGTCAGAGTTAATTAAGTGTTGATAATTTGATTAAAAGGTTGTTTTTTTTCCTCATAGGTAAATCAATATGTGGATACAGTATATGTTTCACTTCATTAGACAGTGTTGAGAACATTAGACAGGACACGTTTTACATTGTACAATATCTGTCTGACACCTGGAATTTGTGTGTATTTGTCAATTTTTCTGATATGCTAACAGAGCTAATGCATGTATATGATAATCAAGTATTAGCTATTACAGCACTTGTCTCAGGTATGTCCACTTTGTGTCTGCAGAGTGGCATAATGTATGGGGCTGAAGATAATCTTCATTGTAAAAGCATATCTTTGAATAGCAGTACCTGGAGAATGGGCCTGAAGCAATTCATAATGTTTGGGCTATGTATACAGTAGGTGTAGCTCTTTGCACATGAGAGTAGTCATATTGATGTTGTATTGAAATCTATATACGCCAATATATCCTTGTCAAATAATCTTGTGATTGCTTTGTGTAACAAACTCAATGTTATCTACACTGAACAAAATTCTAAACGCAACACTTTTGTTTTTGCTCCCATTCATCATGAGCTGAACCTCTAGATCTAATACTCTATGTACACAAAAGGCCTATTTCTCTCATATTGTTCACAAATCTTTTTAAATCTGTGTTAGTGAGCACTTCTCCTTTGCAGAGATAATCCATCTACCTCACAGGTGTGGCACATCAAGATGCATATCAGACAGCATGAATATTGCACAGGTGTGCCTTAGGCTGGTCACAATAAAAGGCCACTCGAAAATGTGTGTGTGTGTGTGTGTGGCCACACAATCATATGGCTAAAACCTGAGGCTAATTCAATCGGGGCTCACACAAGCAAGTATTATGCACGTGCACAATGTAGTTTTAAC
>JAODOY010024569.1:2748-22748 GCA_025399855.1 Forbesichthys papilliferus
CCCTGTTAAAGCCCTGTTGTCTTCAGGGGAGGCTCTCTGGGAGCACAGCACCCTGTTAAAGCCCTGTTGTCTTCAGGGGAGGCTCTCTGGGAGCACAGCACCCTGTTAAAGCCCTGTTGTCTTCAGGTGACATTACAGTGCACTCTTCGGCTCTCTGGGAGCTCGTCAGTCATAGCACATTGAGCAGGTAATGCTCCCTGCTCTCCCAGCATCCCCACTGAGAACTCCACAGGAACAGATAGCGAGTAAAGGCCGGGAGACGTGGGAGAGGAGGGGGTTGACCTGCCATCTGTCCCTCTTTCTGCTCTGCTCTGGGTGGGCGTCTGTCTGTCCGTCCGTTTGTCTGCTAAGCGTCGGGGGCGGACACAGACTTTGGCTAGCTGGAAGATAAGCTTATCTATAGCGCCTCCCTCTCGGCTCACCCTCGGGACAAACCAAACGGACGCACAGGCCGGGGTGGGCGACGGCTGTGGGAGAAGGAATGTTGAGAGAATGTCCCTCCGGTCTGCCCTTGTTTCTTCCTTACTTAAATAAGGGTGCACTCATCGGCTGTATTCTAGTGGCCCCTTAGAACCTCAAATGCAAAGTCAATGTGCACAAAGATGCGTGTTTCTGGCAGGGGGGAGGGGTAGAGAAGATGTCATGTGCCCTTGTGAGCTTCCGACCAAAACGACAACGTTTTGTTGCACTAGCTTCGACCACAAGGCTAATTCCACACACACAAATGAAAGCTAGTCCACGGCTGGCAATGTCCAGCTAGCGTAAAACTATTGCCTCGGTTTGAAATGTTGCTTTAGCTGCCCCATCACCCCCCACCCCTCTCCTTGTCACCCCTTGAATTCCACCCCTCCCTCATCCCCACTCGCCACCCCCCGACTCACGTGTAGATGACAGCCTCCCGCTATGCCCAGTTACTTCAGGTGGTCTGATACCTTATCAGCTGTGGGTCCGTATGTCTAGTTGGTGCTGTCTGTAGACCCCCACTACCCCTCTCTCTCCCTCTCCCCCTCTCTCTCCCTCTCCCCCTCTCTCTCTCTCTCTCCCTCTCTCCCTCTCCCCCTCTCTCTCGCTCTCTCTCTCTGCGAGGTTTTTCATCACACTCTTATCTTTTCATGGGTACATCTTGGTCGTCTCCTCTCTCTCCCCCTCTGCCTCCCCCTATCTTTATTGCCTGTACTCTCACTCACTCTCTCTCCCTGTCTATCTCTCCCTCTCTCCTTCTTTCTCTCTGCCTCTCACACTCTCTCCGTCTCACGAGGTCAGCTCTGCTCTTTGATGCAGACAGCTGCTTTCTCTCTGCGCTGTGTCTGGACGGCCCGTCTCGTTGGTCAGACCAGGTGAACAGCGATGGGAGGATTTTATTTTTTATTTATTTACCACATCCTCCCTGTGCTTTGCAGCACAAGATAACGTTCAGACCGCCAGGCTCTCACCACTCTTATCTTGGCCGGCCATGTGAGGGGCTGTGATAATGGCTGTTCCCAAGGCTTGGCTCAGCAAGGCCTTCAGTGTAAACTCTTATATAGGACGAGCACACATATACTCACGTGTGTGTAAACACACTCTATTTCTCTGAAGCATCCAAATATCTCGTCTGTGATCACTGCCTGGGGCCTTTTCAGACAGGAGGCTCAGCTCCTCCCAGCAGCCCCTGGTCTAAAGCCCAGCTAAGCAGCTCCTCCCGTAGCCTCCTTGACCCGACACTAAGCCCCAGCATCCACTTAGAAAACACTGTTTTGGGCAGCATTCTAATTTCCGTCTTTTATACATGCCACCTATACACACACACAAGCATCAGCAATACCCATTCCTAAAAGAATATCCCTCGGGGGATGAACCGGGGAACAATAGAGGCTGGTGGGGAAAAAGGGTTTTAATGTCCCCCATTACCTAGCTCCCTCCTCTCTTTCTGGAAGTGAGCAACACTTGTCATCACTCCTTCTCTCTCCCTTAAAGAAACGCTGAGTTATCGCTGGGTGTTGACAAAGTGTCGTTTCGTTACGCTGAGGACTTACCCCGCTGTTGGATGAGAGAGTGAAAAAACAAAAGGGATATGACATTGAGGAACGAGGCTGAAATAAATCTGTCACATTCTGCATGGATTACCCATCACTTCAAAATTGTCTCATTAGGTCTGTTATTGCTGTGTGCAGGCAGCTTAGAAAACACTAGCATTACTGTTTTCATCGCATTATGGCTGGCAAGAGGAGTCTCCCGGCTTTGTATACGCACGCACGCACACGTCATATCAGAAAACACATGCAGCAGTATTCAACACGCATGCGTACTCACATACGCATCCACCCCCCTCTGTCAATCATCTGACATGAACTTGATCTTGAATGGTTCTAAAACTAGCAAGCCACGTTCTGTTATTGTGTGCAGGGGTGTTACACTGCACGGGTGTTCCACAGGGTACATGACCCTTCCATGACATCCCTCTGTTGACCCTCTACGAATATTTTGTGTGGGAGTGGATAATAGTCTATGTATTTGTATTGATGGGTTTAGAACGTGTGTGTGTCTGTGTGTGTGTGTGTGTGTGTTATTTATGTTGTTGTAACCTCTCTGTGTCAGTTCCTTACAGCAGAGATTATTGTTAATTAATATTGTTTATTAACATACCCTTTTAGCTCTCCACTGAGCGTGCATGCACACGCTCGTGCACACACGCGCACGCACACACACATACGCATACACACACCCGTATGCCAGTTTACCTAAAACCCACTTGCTCTCATGCATTGAATTAGATGAAGTCAATACGGTGACACGATGGACTGTGTTGAAGTGATTGACAGGTACTGTATAATGTGTGTGCCGCCATTGAGAGACTGCCTGTCTCCTCCTGTCCCGTGAAGACTTCATTACCAGCGGGTGCAGTCACCAAGTCCGGGTCAGCTGTACTGTGTCATTGTGTGGTGGGGCGGTGGTTAGTAGCGGTCGCCATGGCGATGGCCTCGTCCACCCTATAATCCGCTTTGATGTGTAACTCGGCCCTGTCGAGACATTTGTGTAGGATGGTAGCGCACAGTACATATGGGTGGTTATGGTTCGGGTTTGTGCGTGCGTGCGTGTGTGTGTGCGTGCGTGCATGCATACGTGCCCATGTGGTGTGATGTGGTGCAGCCTGCTAACCCCCCCCCCTCACCCCCCCGCCCCCGCCCCCAGAAACAGGAAGTGGACAGTGATTAGGAGGATCTAACTGTACCAAGACACTATTCCTTTGATAATGTCCTTCCTCTGCGTCTGTGGGACTCATCAGCCTATCTACAGGCCCTCCTGACTATCTAGTAATGACCCCCCTCCTGCCAAAGATGGCAAAATTCCTCCCTACTCATCGCAAGCTTGCTGCACTTTGGAGTAGAAGTAAGCTGGAATGGAAACGTTAGACCAATACCCGAGCGCATGCAAGAGCATGTCCAGCACATAACGGCCATTTTAATGCTAAGATACTAACTGTTCATTTTGATTTCAGTACATTTTCTAGCGGTTCAATTTTTGTTGGGCAAAAACGCTTTTTACAAACTGTCAAACCTGACCTGCCTTCTGCAAAATGGGAGATGCACACTATGACGAACAATTAAGATTGTGAGTGCTGATTTATTTTCCCCATGGCCTCTCCAGCTCTGGGAGAGACGCACAGTGCTGTAGGCGGGCCGCAGGTTCTCCATTGAAGCCGTGCCCGCGCAGCACCTCATCACTCCAGTCATCGCGCGCGTCCACGGAGAAGCCGTGCGTCACCTCGCTGCAGAATGACCTGTCTGAGTCAGTCACGGCTGCGTGCGTGTGTGCGTGTGTGCGTGTGTGTGTGCGTGCGTGCGCGTGTGCGTGCGCGTGTGTGTGTGTGTGTGTGTGGACTCTGGATTGTGATTATGTGATAGACAAAGAGAAGGGGATAAAGCACAGTGTCCCTGTGTGCGCTGCGCTTTATGAGCAGTGCAGTCGTCATCCGCTCTTGCCTCATTGTGGGACAAGGGAGAGGGGAGCTTGGGGTTCTCTTGGTTTAATCAATAAATCACAGCGCGTTGTGTTCGCCTGGTCCTCTGCCGTGCCTCGACATGTGTCTTCAATCTCTGGTCTGCGTTAGGCCCCGCCCCTCTCAGCCCTGTCGGGGGGGGCCTTTTGCTTTACTTTGTGGTACTTTCACTTCTAGACTCCGTGTCCTCAACAGATACAATATGGTACACATATCTGTAGATCTAGCATATTTGTGTATCATTTGTCTCAGTCGTAGGGTGTGTGTTTGCTTAGGCAGACTCTTTCTTCATGTGTGTGTGTGTGTGTGTGTCTGTTGACCGATGAGCTGGTATACAAACTGAGAGGCTCAGATTTTTGCTCTAGTTTATTGCTCGCACTGAGCCGGCTCTCGCCAGCCCGGGCTGTTTGTTTGGCTTTCAGGTATCAAATGAAACCCACAAAGCTCTCTCACTGTTCGAGACCCGCTCCGCTGTCGCCATAACGCTTTCTGGAGAGAGTCAATAAACAGTCGTACATGAACACAAATACACACACACAGAGATGGGAATCTCTCTGCTTGAATCCGAAGAGATTGAATCTCTCTGCTTTGTGCTTTTTCCCACACTGGCCTGGCGTTCCTTGGCTTTTGTCCTCTTTTCATCAGCTCTCTCTCTCTCTCTCTCTCTGGCACCCCCAATCTCACTCGTTTCTCTGTGCATTTCGCCTTCACTCGCGCACACACACAGTCAGGTCCCAGGTTGCTATGGTTTCAAAGATCAGACTCAAACACACATTCTCACATCTGACCCTCAGTCAGTCCCGCGTAATCCAGACCAGCAGCACCCAAAGACCACCAGAGGGGACACACACACACAACCAGTGGGCACGTGCACACATACACACATCCAAGCCCTGCACCCATTATCAGACCATCTGAACAGCCTCGCCTTGAGAGCAGCCAGCCGCAAATCACACACACACACGCACGCACGCGTGTTCAATTGTCCAACATACGCAGGCTCTCAGGCTCGAGTATCTATGGACGTGCACATTTGCATATACAGTAGACTCACACACACAGACAGACAGGAGATCAAAAGGTTAATCGTGTCTTTCAATCTATCCTTTTTTATGCCTCTGTAATGGATTTTTGTGTGTAGAGAGTAGAGCACGCATGCATTAAGAACTTTGAACAAATCCAGAGCACAATAATCCTCCACTCTCCTTTCTTCGTCTTTCCCGCTTTTTTCTGCCCATTTTTCCTCTTTCTTGTCACGTCCAGGACTATTTTCCCGCTGAAACGGATACCCTTTTTATGTTTACCTAAAGTGATTTCATGAAAACGGAGTGTTTCTATTGTAGTTGTAAAACTGGCCATTCATTTGATGTACGCTCCAATAAAGCCAGTGTGTTAGAGAGCCGTAGCATAATTTAATATGTGTGTGAGATGTTGAGCTGCATTGTTTAAAGGTCTGCCAGTGAGACTATTTTGAGCTCAGTAAGACCCCTGTTTGTTAGGGGTATTGTTCCGTTATGAGAATGAAAGAGGGTGAAATAGTTGGACGTGATTGTACTGTATACATTTCAGGTCCGATCCTCCACCCACATTTCTAGAACATCAACCCAATCTGAAACAGGAAGTGCCTCTTTATATGCGAGGTGTACATTTACAGAACGCCCTCTGTATGCTTAAATGGAGCTTTGTTGAAATGGATCGGGCCTCAAAATGGCTGTGTAAAGTGCAATGCTCAAGGTCTTCATGCAGCTCGCTTAAACATCTTAAACCAAGTGCTGACTGGCAAAATAAGCTTGCAAAATGCTTGTAAACTAATCGTGTTGAATTGGTATTATATTGCCAGTCTGAATAAAACACCTCTAATCTTTCTTTCATTTTTGGTCATTCATTTTGGAGTGTTGGCCATGCAAACACACTGGTGGATAGATATATGCACTATTAACTGTTTATATCTAAGATAGACTTGTTAATGTTATTATTGTATCGTCTAATTTGTTTAGCTTTTTTTTAAATTGAATATTGATGCCCATATCAAGGGCAGTGGATGTGTTAGAACTAACCCACATTTGTTAGATAGAGCTCATCCTTGGGTCTGTGAGTTGAGTGACCAAACAGCCATGGGAAGAAAGATGCTACCAGCAGTCCAACAACATTCACAGTTCAAGGATGATTACCCTGATGTTGAGGAAGGCCCCAGGCCTACCCTTTGCAACAGCTTTTCATTAGTATGTTGCTTTGGGATATTATTGAGGCTTTAATTCCATATCTTGACTGTGATGCTTATATAATGATTCTTCAAGTTTGTGGGGTTGGAGTTTTCCCATCAAGTTATAAGCCCTTGACTCTTTGAATACATTTAGTTTATTTATAGTTTTAAAAGTGGTGGTACATTCAATATGTTTAACATAATTGTATTTATAGAAATGTATGCTGCTCACAAATCTTCCATAGAATGTCATATGCAAGGTAATCTTATAAACAATGGACCAGTATTTTTATACCAGACAGAATACTAATTATACCTAGACCGCATCTTTTTCAATCTCAATTTAATAAACCTCAGACCACGCCTGTGTCTGTCACAAGATATATCTTTATGAGTTACTTTAAACTCGTCACAAAATAGTTTTTTTAGCTTTAACATGTGATGCCTCCTAATTCAATAATGTATTGAATATATTTCTTAAAATTGAAACAAAAGGAAATTGCTTCCATGTATTTTTGACTTTGTTTATTAGTGTTTTCTTGTATAACTGGCATAAAAACTGTATTTAAAAAAAAATATATACTGTATATTACAATATCTACTGAAAATGGGACAACTGGTTTTAATATTATCTCCACTACTGTATGTCCAACACAACTTGAGCTCAGCTTATTCTGCTTTTACACATGCTCAGCATTTTCATTGTAGTTATTGTAGTAAGTTGTATAAAACTACAATCTAATATACAGTGATAGTGATGGAATACAGTAGAAACTACCTAGAAAATAGCAAAGATGATGGAGAGTGCTCTGATGTTTGACCAGGTTCAGTCATGGGCTCTCGCATCTGGGCTACAACCATCCTGTTTTATCTGAGACAGAGAAGTTGGACAGAGTAATAAAAAAAGACGACGCTAATCTCTAACAGGAGAATGAGAAAAAACAGCTCAGTCGTGGCAGCAGTGTTTAGCAGTTGGGGGAGTGTGTGTGTGTGTGTGAGAGAGAGAGAGAGAGGGAGAGGGACAGAAAGACAGAGACATGCAGACAGTTATTAGCTCAGACATTTCTGGTCGACAGTGTGCTAGTGCCCCCTACTGGTTGTGTTTGTTTTTCTGATGAAGCTGTATAAAACCAACCATCCCTCTCTGTAGTGCAGTGGCTTTTGTCTCCGGTTTGAAATGAAGCAATGTGATTTGCCTTCAGCACACCAGTGAGTGAGTGGTAGGCCTCTATAAACCACGACAAGAAGGCACATTTAGTTTCTAATGGAAAAGGAGCTGTGTGACAGTGACCAGGTGTACATGCCAAGGACATGTTACATTTCTTGGTTCAAGGTAATGCAGCACAGCCGCTGCCAAAGAACTAAGATGTCTGTCCAACTATTGCTATCAACTTTAGACAGCCTTACATCAGACCGTGTCTTCACTGACTGCCCTCACTAAGGTCCTCAACGGCCCAGGCTTTAGGACGACATTCCTAAGCATGCCTTTGAAGTTGTCTGGCATTCCAATACTATCTGTTTATTAAAGGTAATCAGGCCGTTATCAGCTCATAGCAGCTGTTAAGGATGACGGATCAGTTATCCGGGGACTGACTTTGTCTTGTTTTTGTGTTACACACACTGGTTTACACACAGATGTTGGTGCAGCGTGTGACTGTAGAGCTGCGTGTTGCTTGCAGGAGCTCCACAGATGTTTCTCCTTGGAAAACAAACCGAACAGAGGCCCTTTTCTTCAGTACGGATAACTATCAAAATAAGGGGTGGGTGGGGTGAGGGGGTTGTCCGCACGAACCCCTCTTTCTGCACTGACCTGCTGATTCACAGGCAAAAAACCTGCTCATTCTGTCTCAAACACTCTAAATGTTTAATACTCTGATCACTTGCGTTTTTGCCGAGATGTTTCCCATTAGGTCGAGCTTTTCTGGCTGTCTGTTAGAGGCAGAGAAACATGGGTGGCTTGTGGAGGGAAAGGTGATTGGGGCGGGGGGGGATTTAGGACCCAGAGGGAGGAGAAAACATACTCCTCCTCCTGCCTCCTACTTTTTCCACATGATTAATGCTGTGCCCCCTTATAGCTGAGCTCCACAGGTCCTTTTAGGGCCCCCGGGCCCCAAGGTGAAGACCCCAGGGAAGGCACAATAAAATGGATGGATAGGCAAGAAAGAAGGCTGGTCCATTTGCAGAGTTGAATGCTACTGCTTTAACATGGGCTGTAAAATAAATGCAGGGTTTTCAGAACTCATCCCATTTAGATAATTGTTCAATGCAATGTATTATATGTGTGGCTGAGACCAGCGTGATACAAATATTAACATTTGAAACTCTCTTATATGTTTTGTGGCCTGTACAGTACTCTCTACCCCTCCTCATACAGCACAATAGTCATGCATGTTATCTCTCCATGCAGCACAGTGGACTAGCACAGTACTCTACCCCTCCTCATACAGCACAATAGTCGTGCATGTCATCTCTCCCTGCAGCACAGCAAACTAGCACAGTGCTCTACCCTTCCTCATACAGATGCCTACCATTGCTGTAGAAGTGTGGGGTTGTGCAAATGCTACAGGCAATGCATTCTGGGAGAGTTCCTTTAAGGAGAGACTATGCCCGTGTAGAGAGACTAATGCAAGAGAGATGATGTGTTAAGTCCTTGTGTGTTCTTCCCCGGTCTCATTGAGTGCCTGCGTGCACGCACGCACGCACACGTGTGTGTGTGTGTGTTCTTTTGAAGAGGAAAAGTGACTGGCTAGCAATACCTATATTTTGACCTCCAGTTGCTCTGAGCAACATTTTGGTTCTGAGCTATTTCAGTGCAAAGCTGTAATGGGAAGTCCAGGTGCACATTTACCCACAGGAAGAAGTTCTTGTTTACTCGTATTTAACTCTTTTTGCTATTTGATCCCTTGGAAATAATGACGTGGCTACTGAACTAGCACAAATGCACGTTAAATGCATACTTAAATCAACATATTACATACCGTACACTCTTAAATAGAAAAGTGGCAATATATACGATTTATTTATAAGATCTCTGCATTCACATTCACCAGCTTTGTTAGAGGTGAGTAAGATGGGATGGGGGGGGGGGGGTCCTTTATACGTGCTTTGCTGCATCTGACCAGCAGAGGGCGGTACACTGCTAGAGGTTTACCCACAACGGTTGGTGTAGTCCTAACAAGAGATTCAAGACTAGCAAGTAAGTTACTCTTACATGCCAGTAGTCCTTCAGATATTATACACTGACTTTATTATGCAGAGTTCCTTCACATCAAGAACTGCTTTCTGCAACCATATTGTACAATTGTGTTCACTACCATCCCTTACGGGGTGGAAAAAACAGGTATATAACAAATCAGTTTTCATGTCAATGATACACCATTAGTTTGCCACCTGTAAATAATGATCAGTTGATCCGTTTGTGCATGGAAGGGGGCTGGGTAACCAGGCATGCTCTCGTCAGATCTAACTGTGGGCCCATGTAATAAAATATGTGTACATGTTGCCAGCACATATACTGAGAAAGGTAAGAGATATGCATAGATATGCATAGACATCAGGCCTGATGTCTGAAATGGTCTGGAATCGCATAGTGATAGAAACTGTCACTGGTGAATGTAGTTTTTAACACATGTACATCACTTTGCTTGTGTGCGCGCACGTATTACTGATATGCAAGCACATACACACTAACCACACTCTGGCATTCAGGAGTGCATAGAAACATTGTTCTTAAGGTCCATCTGGTTTCAATGACCTACATATAAAAACAGCCGTTCTATTTAAAGCCAGACCCCTGTTTTTGTTTTTGCGTAAAGCTTTGACTATCATTGTTGCTACGGTTGCCACGGCTGTGCCTTTTGATCTGTTCATTTTTGCTAAGAGTGCTTTGTTATGTTCAGTATGGAGACTGAAGCTGATGTTGCACTTACAGTAAAAGGAGCACGTCAGCTAAAACGAAATGATGATCTAAAGCTGCACCTTTTGAGCCAAGACGATTTCCCCAGAACAAGAGGTTGTGTCCAAAGCACTGCATTTACATCCATAAAACCGCGAGCAATATTTAAACAAGCAAACACTAAAAAAGGCCCCATAATGGGAAAATAATGAAAGTCTCTTCATTCTCGACTCATCTTGTATTGTAAATATGCATTGTGAGATCCAATTGTTCAGTGTGATCACTAAGTAAAGAGTGAGTGTCTGCTCTCTTCCTTGATCTTTCCATCACCTAATGTTTTTATAACCATACTACAAAATAACTGCCATATTAGATTTGCATGAATAGGCTTTTTAGATCCCCTGACATGTTTGTGGGATGTCCACACAAGGCATCTGAAAATGGACAAGCTTCATTCCGAGTGGCCTTCGTGGTCTTTGTGAATGTACTGGGTTGCCATGTCAACTAGATTATGCAGACGTGCGCTTTGCAAGTCAGCAGACACGCGAACAAAGCAGACAAAATGTGTGACACAGTGGGCGAGAACCATTTGCCGTTTCATTCATTTAAAGCATGAAAGAGTAAGAACCCATGCTTGTTTTCTGCTTGGGCATCCAGCACATAGAGTACATGTAAATGTAGACCTTCAGTTTTCCATATGAAGGGCTCCTGCTCTACATGCAAGCTCATTGCTTTTTGTGTTAAATGAAAGGTGCATTGCTAGCATAAAAACATGACTGTCTTTGAAAGCGACATCAAAACAGTTAGCTGATGGGGACAGTTGGAATTCTGTAGATGCTGTAATAAAATCGAGGAGGGTACCTTATAACATCTTACATTTTCAAAAATGTTCCCAAAAAGCTATTTTTGTAATGTCCCGTCAAGCCATGGTTATATAACAGGAAATGTTTCATACATTGAATATGCTGCTGTATATTTAGCTGACCATAGTCTCCAGTTGAGCTTTGCTGCCCTTTCTACAGTAACGGACTCAAGTTGCATTGCGTGCAGAGATGTAATTGTGTCTTTATGGGACCCGTGTGCCTTTCCAGTTGTACCTTGAAACTTTCAATCCACGATTATTATGGTACTATGACGTGCCGTCTCTCACACACACAGTGTATTACACATCCAGACAGACGTGCTCGCTCACGAACACACACTACTGTAATTATTATGGATCAAAGAGGCAAGGCTGGAAAGCCAGCTGATGTAGCTGGTAAAATGGTGGAAGGGCAATCATGGGGAACAATATCAAAGAGTGAACTGGTTTTATACACACAGGTGAATGCACACAGACACAGCAGTTATTTCTTTTTCAAAGTAAAGGACATTTCCGCTTGCTGCACCATGTGTCTTTATGACACATGTCTGTGCGACCATCTAAATAGCTTATCCAGTTTAAGTGAATCTATATGACTTTGCGCCACTAGATGTCATACAAGAGCAACAGCCGCTTCAACCTAAAGAAATGCTTGTAGGCCACACGCATACATGCACTCAACGTGCACGTGCCAGAAAAACGCTATATTAATGTTTGAAATATCGTAAGTAAACTATACATCTTGGCTATTCCGTCTGTTGTAGTAAATGGCAATCTGCAAGTAGCCTAGATAGAACATAATTATTGACATAAATCAGTCCACTGCCAAAATTAAAAATGTATAGAATGCTGTAAAGGTCGGTATTTTAACCACCGATTTCTGTGTTACAAGATCGTTGCTTATCTTGGTGAACTAGCTAGACATAATGTAGACCTTAACTAAGGTGACACCCTTACTAATCTGAGATTATTTTTTTTCAATTATTTACCTGTTATGGCAGAGAGATCATGTGAGGTGAATACACGGTGTCACCCTGGGATCTATAGGCCGTGGACTAGCATGTGTGCTCTTCCAACCGGTTTATTCTGAAGGTCTCACTGCAGGCCAGACAGGTAAATTACAACCACTGCTATTTAATTGCGCAGATAATAACTGCCTGTTTAAAACCACCGTCTGCACAGTGTACTCCGCACACACGCACGGGCACGCGCACACGCACGTGCATAAACAGCATGCTTTGAAACCCACTTCTCTGATCTTCTTAAAGCTGCAGGCTTACCCGTGTCACTAATTGACTGGGCAGCATGCACGCGCACACACTTAGTAGGTGGCAAAGTGGCATGGCCCCTTAACCCACGCCACACCCTGCTGTTTGATCTCATCACGCCTCTCAGGAGAACATCTGAGGGACCGACAGTCTCCCGTGATCCTCCACTAACACAGTGTGTGTGTGTGTGTGTGTGAGCGGGACAGAGAGAGTGAATGTGTGCACGTTGTTACGTGTGTCTCAGTGTTGTCTGTGTGTGTGGTCTGTCTGTCAACAGACTCTAGAATGAGGCTAGTCCAGTGATTATACAACGGCATGCTCATTCACACACACACACACACACACTGACATACTAGACTTTATACAGTTCTGGATCTCTGCACTCTCCAAACACCGGCTGTTTTTCTTTCTGCGTCTCTCTTGAAATGTTCCTCCATTCTCGTCATTCCCAGACTAACCCTCCTCTAGATTCCCCCCACTTTGTTCATGTGTCCACGGCCAGTTTAGAAAACACTGAGGAAGGTTAAAGCCACACTCTGTAGTGTGGAGCCCACAGGTCAAGCATTGTTTGTTACACCCTACACTGTCTGTGATCCCGACCTGGCCCACATTAACGGGTCTTGTGTTCTCTGTCAAGCGGAGTCACTCCACTGTGAGAATTGAGAGCCAAAAACAGGAATTTAGACTAAAGGCCTACTTTCTTAGGGAAGTCATTAGACTCTTATTAGCAGCCTAATAACTGAGGGACATGGCCCACAGAAGGAAGAATGGTCTTTATGGGCTGTTGTTTTCAGAGGATGATGTCATTTCTTTAGTGCATGTTGTTGTTGAGTGTGGTTTTCACTTCTGTGTGTCTATTTGCAAGTTGAGAGACTCTTCATTGTTAGAATATGGCTTTTTTTTCTGGAAACCCATGCACAGAGGTGTCTTCTATTACCGACACGCAGGACGAACATTTCTACATTGTCTATCTGAAACATGGACCCTCTCACTGATTCACAAAGTCATAAGGTTTGCTTAGAGATGTTCAGGCGCCATTCTAGCGGGGACATGGCTCTAGCTGGACTACATGGGCAGGTCTTATGAGGACAGGGAATGGGATACAGAAGCGAAGAGAGTTCCCACCCAGCATTCCACACAGGATTAACATTGGCTAATATAAGATCTGATTATTCCCCCTCTATTTCTTGTGCCCGCTTTCTGCTTGCTTGTTTGCTGTCTAAATGCTCCCCTCACACATTTCTTGTCTCCATTTTGATCATCATTTTAAATTAAATGGGGATATTTATAACTTGCCGCACTGTCCACATTCCAGTGAGAAGTTCAGAGCTATTAGTCTTGATTACGCAGTTAAGTCGTTTTTTTTTGTAATTTAATATGTTTTAATGTCCTCTAGCAAAGAAAAAGCAGTATGGTGGTAATAGTCAGGAAAACCTATTAATTCTTGTTACCGGAGGAGTAGTGAAGTTTCTGAAATTTTGTGCATTACTATTTCTGTTTGAACTTTCAGGGTTTCACGTCAGTTTGCATGCTCTGTGTTTTTGAGCTTTTAAACATGTTCAAAATGCATGAACATGCTAAATGCTACAATCTACTATTGTTGGCATGTTAACCTGACATTTCACCACATAACGCTTTCTCACTCATACAGTAATTTCAGTAGAGATCTGCAGGTCTCACCCTCTTCCCTCAAAATGCACTCCCTGGGAAAACAATTACAATTTGAACACCAGCAGGATGGAATAGGTTTGACATGTCACATCTTCTATCTATATATCTTTGATGCTTACAAGGGCGTAATTACCACTAATATAGAAAATGCAACCGCATTGGGGCCCGGCGTGAGCCAAGGGCCCGTGAACACGATCAGCCGCGCCCGTAACGTTCCTTCGACCCGCTTATCAAGTGCCAGATTAACACCATTTCTGTTTAAATGCCCACCGCCAGTAGATATATATATAGTGCTCGATATGCAGGCATTTTCTGTAATGGTTTCATTCTTGATTTTGTTTACAAAATCTGATATCCATAAAGCACACATCATTTATTTGACTTCTTAATCATATTAGTTACATTTTGGTTTAGTAACTAATGGTCGATTTAATGTTAATATGTGTGGAATTGGCCAGTGGAATTATGGGATATGGTGATAATTACATGCTTAGTCCACTGCATAGCAAAATCATTTTACTTGTACTGTAGCTTGTTAAATGTCAAGTGCGGGAAATGCAGAAATTGATTATAAACATGAAAGCAAACATAAGAAACAATTACATAAAACGGCAGCCAAAATGTAAAGCTTCTAAAAATTGATAATTTATGTAGCTTTGAGCAAGTGGTCCTCTTCCAAAATGTTGTGTATTAAAACGTAACTAGCCTACTGTACGCAGCTCAATGGGACAGAGCAGCAACTGATCTTGTCAAGCGTAAAGCAAGCCTGGAGTGTGCTCTTTTGAAGTAAGTTCAACTTTATCCAATTTATTTGCTATTTGACTATTGATCAACCAGTGCACTTTTCACTCGTCAATGCTGGTGCAGCATCACCAATAATGTTTTCATTTGTCATGATGCGCCGACGTCAGCTTTCATCGTTGATGTTTGACCTGGGAGATGACCATCCATAGCCTTCTTACATTGCATATGTAGCCTATTGATATTAGGCCTATCCCTGATCTCCTGAATGCTTATAGGCTAGGCTACTTCTGCAACGCATTTCACTTTTGCCGTTTAAATGAGAGTTAAGTTAAAATTAAAGCAAGCAAGTTAAAAACAGGCTATTATTGTTAAGGGCCCACTCATTGTTAAGGGCCACCACTCTGCATTGGGGCATACTGTTGCCTTGTTACGCCATTGGATGCTTATAAATAAGCACTATTACATTCTACTTTAAAAAGTCATTTTTATCCAGTCCTTGCACCGGTGATTTTAATTTGTCCTCACCTGACTCAGTGCGCTGTGATGGTTCGTGTTGAGCGTCACGGATTGCGTCACGCACGCCTCTCATTTCACGGACTACCCCAGGTAGCGCACACCTCTGCTGAGTACTTCCTCATTCAGACCTAATGAGGAACCTTCCAGAAACCTTGCCGTGTTTCCTCTTCCTGCCTCCCACTGCTGTGACGCAGCCCGCTCAATTCTCTCACGTAGTTTCTTTCTCTCTTCACTCACTTCTTTTTTTTTCCTTTCTTTTTTTCATTACTCTAACCCTCTCTCTCTGTGCTTCTCTTCACTTTGTGTTGTTCAGGGCAACAGGGCTTAGCCTATGCTGGGGATGAGTTGGGCCAGGCATCTTCCCTTGTAATGTCATAAAGGAGCGTTTAGCAATAACAGAGAGCCCATTTGGGAAATCGTTATTTTATTAAGCCACCCTTTTCAGCGGAAAATGAGACTTCCACTTACGTAAAGCGCTGAACTAACACAATAACTAGCCTTAGCCTTGCTACGAGCAGCACGGGCACAGACAGTTGGCTGAAAACCATTATTTTCCTTTTATTTAACATCTCTTAATGTCTTTAATCAAACGTTTAAACAAACGTTCGTGGCGTTTTATTGGACGGTGTTTTACAGCATCGTATTCATCATTTGCGCGCACTTCCCGTTCGTGAACGCGCACGTGTTTTAGAGGACATGGGTCTGGAGGGAGGGAGGGAGGAACGTTGCATGGCACGGCACGCGTCGCGTGAGAGGAAGCCAGTCGGAGGTGTTCCGCCTCACAGCCAGGCTAGCTCTTTCCCAGACCAGCACCTGGTCCTGCCTGCGTTTGGGCTCTATACCGTGCCACAGATCAACATCTACACCACAGATTACCTCAGGGCTCACAGCCAGCAGCCAACGTCAGCTACCACAGACCAGGTCCTAGATCTAGGCCTGCGCTGTGTGTACATTGGCAACAAGTCAACCAGCTCTCTCACGCCACACACACATGTTCACACACATACTGCACCTCAATATCAAGCCCTTGTATTTAGCATTGATGTAATGGCGCTTTAGTTTGCATTACTTCCGCACTATAAACACGACCTGTATGTACGGCATGATGTTTTTCTATGTATAGGTCTACTCTTATGACTCTCAGGTTTGGAAACATTACAACTATATATACACACATCACTTAGTCTTTTTTATTTACATTTTTTTATAAAGTTTTTTTCTTCTTTTTTCCCCATGCATTCGTCTGGAAAGATAAGACCCACATCCGACACTATAAGCCATATCAAACAGCTCTGCTGTTTTTCCTATGAACTAACTTGTCCAAGGCAAGAAGCAGAGACAGACATTTCACATTCCCGTAGACAGCAACTCAAAGCAAATACCCACCGTGCTGAATGGGATATTGCCTGTACAGGAGCATAAAGGTCTAATGTAAACCATTGCACAGTTTATGGTCTGACACACTGAAAATACCCAGTGTTGGCAATCTCATGCAACATCAAAAGCAATTGTCTGTTAAGATTATTGTTTAACGTAACCTAAGATGACTTTGTATATCGAACAGTGAACTCCAACAGATTTGTTTTCCTTTTTATAGACCCCAACATGTAGAAACACAAAATGCTCTGAACCCACAAACAGGGTGGGTGTATTTGTACTTTACTCCCAATGAACTGAGTCTTTACAGAAAGCTCCTGATCCAGCTCTGTGTACTACAATTAAACCAGTCCCAGGTTGGAACAGCATGGTTAAGCAACGCCGTGCAGCTGCTTGTAATGATGATGATGATGATGATGAAGATTGCGAGATGCATCTCATTCCTTCTTGTAACCATGTAAACTCCGGTGGTGGAAGATGCATTCTGTACCTGAGTCAGTGCGCGGCCCCATGCGGGAACAATGTAGTGGATATGTGGAAGGCACATTGCAGCTCCTTGCTCAGCTCTGTTGGGATGAATGATTGTTTACACTCACAACACATGCTGCTGAGGCATTGCTCACTGGTAAAGGTTTGTTATCTTGAAGGAATTACTCTACTTGGCATATTGTTATGGTTGTTGCACACGGCATCATTTTCTTGTACCAATTGTCAAGATGTCCAGGGGCGGCCATTTTAGGGCAAACATTAATTTATCCATACATTAAAAGAAAAAGCCACAACAATCTTTTAAGTGCCACTGTCTCACTGTCTGAGGGGTTAAAAAAAAAAACTGCAAGCGCATTCCTGACAGAAGATAAGAACATAGGTTATGTGTATAAATCATGACTAACTCATTCCTTTTAAATATACACCAACTATAATTAAGGCCTAGTATTTCCTATTTACAAGCCCATTTATACTCTATATACTCCTAGAGGTAGGAGTAACACACTGCCTCTATCTTTTGCGTGCGCGTGTGCATGTGCCTCTTATTGGAAACAAAAGTGGTGTTACATCGTAATAAAATAAGCAAATGATTTTGGGTTTGGTGGTTTTATGTGAATTCCTTGGTGATGTCATGCATCACAATGATTCTCCAGGCCAGCCAAGTGTGCCTGGCAACTCAGCCTTGTACGGAACGAAGACATACTCCACAGCATTCAGTGCTATTATATTACATAATGCTGCCAGAGCCCTGGCTAGAACTTGAAGGTCTGACCATATAACTCCTATCCTTGATGATCCATATTGGCACCCACTTAATCTCACATGTGACTCAAAGATCCTCTGTGGATTGGCCCCTTCATATTTATCTGAACATAACCACACGTGTACCACCTCAAACCTTACGCTCAGAATGCAGGCTTGCTGTCGTCGCTAAAGGTAAAAATAAACCTGCAGGATTAAGAGCCTTCTCACACTGGGGCCCAGTGCTGTACCAGCTGAGGTTAGGGGTACTATTACTGTAGCCACCTTCAAAGTCAAACTTAAAACATTTTATTTTCATCTTTATAGTCAAGCATTTGGCCAGCCATAGTTACATTACCCCCACTACTTAGGGGTCCTAAATGGCTGTGCATTAAATCCATTGATATGCTGCTCGTTATGTGAGTGTCATTGTGGGGGAGATGCTGATACACAGTAGTGTGTGTGTGTGTGTGTGTGTGTGTGTGTGTGTGTGGTATGGACAACAAATTGCCAGCTCTCTCCACAGGCACAAGTGATGGTGCATCTGTCATTAGTATTGCACTGGCTTTGCACAACTAAAACCATACAATGACTTTTAGGTTTGCCTTGATACATTGTGGCATATAATATACATATTTAATGTATACTTGTTGTCCACTTGGCACCTATTGCAACCTAGCCATCCTGGAAGGGATGTGGGTGTGGTCACTTCCCCAAGCTTCTTACACTTTCTAAGTGGTTTCCTTGCTTGATGGGAGGAATGGGTGAAGGGGGACTCGTTTGTTTCCATGTTAAATGTGGGCCTGCGCAGCCCTTTGAGACTGTAATGTGATTACGGGCTATATAAATAACATTGACATGACTGTGGTTCTGCAAGTCCTATAATGTATTCATTCATTCTGGAGCAAAGCTCATAGCCACTGCATGGTATAGCATACCTATCTAATTAACTCACTGAGCACAGATCCCTGAGCGACACCAGAAAGGAAGTTCCTGCAGCATATATATATATATATATATATCTTGTTCCTGGCTTATTACTGGGAGGAAGTTTTATCTTAAAACCTCCATCGACCGGAATCCGCTATAGGCTTTCAGTATGTAGCATTTGTAGCATCCCATCTATTAGCTTTGTAAATAATCTTACTGGTTCTGTGTAATGTACAATGTTGGATTCATCAGTGTTGCTCAGGTGTTAGCGACTCACAAGCAGCTGCACTGATGCACTCCACATGTGCTTTTATACGTCCTATAATACGGCTGGCCTTCCCCATCAGCTATTGCCTGTCACATTCTTCAGCGGGGCACAAGACGAGACGCGGGGGCCAACCCTCCTGCCTTGCCAAGCGGTACCTGGCAAGCCTCCTCCGTCTCCCTCGAATTCCCCGCATTCTCCGCTCCGCTCGTCTGTGCTGTCCCAGGCACTTTTTGAGAACACCGGCTTGTTGTTAGACAGCAGGGCTTCTATAAAGGAACTCTTGTGCTCTGCATCTATGCCTTTACCATGGCAATTAGGTTGAACATATAGCACACCCAGCTGGGAAAAGGACCTTCAAATAAAAACACGTTCCAATGTTCCAACCCCTTTTTTCTGCTTGGCTTTGCCGGCGCTGAGTTCGTGCATGCACAGTACATATTTGGGCTTTTATCAAAAACACGTTTTAGATTTTGAAAGCGAGAAAGGCGAGCTTGCAAAACTGCCTGCCTCACACATTCCACCCTGCTTAACAATGGTTGAACATGTACAGTATGTTTAGCTAGTAATGACATGAGTTCTTGGAGGTAGAGACCTGCGATCTCTAAAGCACAGTTCTGCCACCCTACAGCATTGATCTCAATTTGTAGTGAATTAGATTGTGGATTGACCATTAGCCTTGTGCGTGTGTGTGTGTCAGGTTGTCCAGGCCCTGAGGAGCTGACCATGGAGAGAGCCCACACCACGGTGGAGAAGGTGTTTGAGACTCTCCGAGGCCTGAGCCACACTAGAGACCACCTCAAGCAGCTACGCTCCATCTACACTGCCAGTGACGGTGTTCACCAGGTCCAACACGCACGCACGCACGCACACACATACACACACACACACACACACACACACACACACACACACACACACACACACACACAAACTTTTCATCTATTCTCTCTATTGTGAGAAAACATAGAAGCATTTCTGGTCAGTTACAGTTACTGTTTTCGCAGCAGCATGGTAAAAGAAGAAAACACCTTATTTTGTGTGTGTGTGTGTGTGTGTT
>JAODOY010024590.1:0-23811 GCA_025399855.1 Forbesichthys papilliferus
CACTACAGCTAACCTACATAGAAATAGGCTACAATATGTAATGTATTGCTATCTTGTTTCTGATAAATACAACGTGAGACAGTTAGTGTAAGCTAAATTTAATTTTTGGATTTTAAGAAATTGACTAGGCATTCACGTCACTTTTTTATTTCTCGGACAAGTAACTTTTATACTCGGACAAGTGAATGACAAATGTACTTGTCCGAAAGGACAAATTCATCAAAATGCTTAATGTCAAGCCCTGCCCATAAAGCTCTGGTGAAAGCAAGCTAACCATATATACTGTATAGCCGCAGCTCTCAAAGTTGGATTTAAAGCTAATCATTTATTTATATATTTAATATAGGTCTGACCTTAACCAAATTGCATTGCTGTACAAAGTGTGATTCATGGCATGCATTTACAGTGCAGGTATGTTTACCCTGCCATTACCACACGATCACCATCCCTGTGTTTCTGTTCATACAGTGCATGAGGAGTGTTCATACGCAGCAGACCGCCTCAGCCTAAAACCACTCATCCGGGAGGGACCATGTCTGGAGCATACGACGACACCGCCAGCCAGGAGGAGACCACAGACAGCTTCTGGGAGGTAAGACAGTTCGTACTTTCAGACAGAAAAGCAAATGACAGACATTATTATAAATATTCAGCGATATTTGTCACAAGTCATCAGCATCAAGCAGGTGCAATTGAAGTCATTCGAAACATCTACAGCGAGATATGCCTGCTTCCACGTTAAATGCTTTAAAGGCATTTAGTGTGACCAGCTATAAGGTTTATACAAATATTAAGGACAAGTAAGCAAGGCTGAATGACTTGAAGAGTTTTCATGGCACCCATATGTGTTTGCTTATTCTTGCTTGTTCTTATAGAACGTGAATGACAAGTTTTTAGACTTTTTATTGTATTATTATGTATTAACGTACAATGGTACAACTCGAGTAGACAGAATCACAGCCAGGCTCAAGGTTGGGACAGACGGGGTATGCAGCCAAGCAGGTAAACTGAAAGTCCATGCAAAAGGCAGGTAACCGTGGAGATGCTTACCGTAAACACTCAGACAAGACGACGTGAAACAGGCTAACAGGAAACACTGTGTTGAATACACAATGCATAACGAGAGGGAAGGAGCGACACCTGAAGACAAGCTCAACACCGGTCATGAGGGCAATAAGGGCAGGGTGTGACACACGCAGACGGCATTGTTGCCGAGTCATGTTGGATTTAGTGCTCTAATACTAATAGGAAAATTAATCCATATAGTTTAGGTCTGGTGGCCAACAGGAAGATACTCGGGTACTAACCCCAGTTTGCCTGAACAACCTGTAAGCAACCTTGATCAAGAGGCTTAACCCCGACCCGCTCTTTCATAAATCTACCCATTGCAAGTTGCCTGGGGGTAACTTAATATAATGTATGCATACTACATAATACCCCCCTTCTGAAAATTTTTGAATTGAATCCTCTTTAATGGAACAATAATAAACCTTAGGAGTCAACAATCAGCCAAAGTGAAAACACTGCAGCCTCTCAAACCAGATGACTGGACAGGTTGGTTCAATTAGCCTACCCTAAATTTGCTAGGACCAGAGATCTCGTTCCTGTAACGCAGTAATTCAGTATTACTTGGATTAGTAATTGTAATATTATTACTGTTTTGTAAAAAGTAATTCGTTACACTATTAGTTACTGAAAAAGTAATATTATTAGCTAGTAACAACACTGGACACAGTTTGCACATTACAGTGTGACGGATGGGCTGGATCCTTCAGTGGGCAGAGCAAACGCGGGGACTCTATGAGCAGCACGCCATCCATCTCTCCCTCACCCTCTAATCATGCTCACCAGTAGTATGAGCAGCACGCCATCCATCTCTCGCTCACCCCCTAATCATGCACACCAGTAGGGTGCTAAACAGCACGGCAGGACCAGAGAAGGTGTCTGCTATCCTCAGCGTGCAGCCAGACAGCCACTAAATCACAGGGAACTGCAGTACACTAGTGACTGCTGCAGTGCCCTGCTGATAGCTGACGCGGCTGGCTGCGCTAGCACAAGGCTGGAGCCGCTACCCCAATACTTCAGCACGGGGAGGGATATGCCTTAACTAGCTGGCTAGCATGGTCTTTGTCAGGGCCCAGTGTATGGAGCACTGTCTTTTATTTGCAGGATACTGGTAGTACTAGGTGACTAATAGTAATACGATGGAAAATAGACCCTTTTACTTGACTTTTAATTGACTTTACAGTCATGGTGATTAGAGGGTTAGAAGTGTGAGACATGTGAGACATATGCACAGACACACACGTGTAGAACGTGTGTGTTTGTGGCGATATACCATTATTTTATTTATATTGGCATATTTTCAGGAGATATAAAATTAAACAATATCATTTATATCAATATATAGTTGTATTATGCGTTTATTCATAAGGTTTTTGATATGTTGGTCTCTCCCGCCATGCCTGCGCTTGGCCTGAGGAGTGGAGTCAGGAGCGAGTGATTTAGTGTGGTCAGAGGGTGAAAGGGGCGGAGACACCAGAGAAAGCTCACATATGTCGGCCTACTAACTCCGCTCACACAAGTTGACACGGAGTGAGCATTTGAAACGCACATTTCTTCAGAGTAGCCAGTGAGAGAGCAGATACTGAGTCACATGCTCTGTTTACATTTCTGACTAACAGATACAGGTAGCCAGCACTTCCTGCAATATTTTCAATATGAGATTGCAATAACAATACTGAATTGATATATTGTGCACACACACACACACACTGTAATATTACTGTAGTATACTTCAGTAATGGTAGTATGTACTATGATTGTGTTTGGCTGTCTTGCATTCTTTCCCTCTACGTCTTGCCCTTCATGTCTGTGTCTTGGTAGGACGTTATACAGCTGTCTAGAATACCTCTGCTCCCCTGCATTATGTGCCATGTACAAGACACTCTCTAGACAAACCAATGCCTCACGTCCTGCCCCTGCAGGCCAATAGCACGTTTACCTTTTAAGGTGGCTCAAGCTGGGCAACATCAAGTGATGAGCAAGACCTACATGAGCTGAACTATGTTACTGAAACATATTATGTTTTCAATTGGCATCATATAGAAAAGTGACTTATTCGTTCATTTTTTATTTAATTTACTTTAGTCAGCCTCTTTTTGTTCATGCCATGCACTCTTTCGCGTCGTAGCTCACATGACCTGCAAAACATGTCTGAACATGAAACTGTCCCTCATGTAATTACTAAATATAGCCAGGATCTAACCATAGCAATTTAACATGCTAGTAAATGTGTCAGCCAGATAACAGGCATTTTAAATAAATAAAGCACAACTCCATCATTTTATAAGCACAATGACTCATTTGTGTGCCAGGTGGGTAACTATAAACGGGCAGTGAAGCGTGTCGACGATGGCCACCGGCTCTGCAATGACCTGATGAACTGTATTCAGGAGCGAGCCAAGATAGAGAAAGGCTACGCTCAGCAGCTAACGGACTGGTCCAAGAGATGGAGACAGCTTGTAGAGAAAGGTAAGCGAACTTGATTACCACCTCCTCAATGTGGTCATCACATGTCACCCATGTAGTCAACGTTTACTTGTCAGTGGACACACCAAACTTTATAGTAGCTGTAGGTAGGATTTCAGAGCTATACATTTAGTGTAATTTGTTAGAAATTACCAGACACCCATCAGCAAGTCAAATGCTCTGTGAGAATATCTGCTCTTGTTGCCTCTATATAAGTCAATGGAGATTTTACAATGAAGGTCAGTTTTCCTGGTTGGTTAGACGATTCATCCGTGCCTGTTAATCACATGAATGCACAACCCTCCACACACACACACACACACAGCTACAACAGGTTTTTCAGTGGCAGCAGAGGAGGTGGTGGGGCGTGGCGTTGTTTAAAAAACTCTTGCTCTAGTTTGGTATGTTTTAGCTTGCTCTTATTGCAGATCTCAAAGCCTTTCTACATCAGCTTTAAACCCAGACTCACTGAATGAGGTCCCCTGGAGAGCAATTGTTGATTGTGGACAACTGCTCTAATGCACACACAACAATGATAACACTTTCATGCATTCACCTTTAGAGCTATATTCAACAATTGTGGTATAGCCAGACCAGCATTCCTCCACAAACAAACCACCAGACTGCACGAGCCTATATTTAACAGAGAAAATATCTATGTAGTGTATCCTATTACACAATATGAAGACAGCGTGTCTTCTCTACTCTGTATTCCACAGTGCATTACATGGTGGACTAACATATAGCAGCACCTAAATAAATATACTGTAGTTGGCCATGTGCCTGGGCTCAAAGACTCTCTCTCTCTCTCTCTCTCTCTCTCTCTCTCTCTCTCTCTCTCTCTCTCTCTCTCTCTCTCTCAGGTCCACAGTATGGGACAGTAGAGCGAGCCTGGGTCGCCATGATGACGGAGACAGAGAAGGTGAGCGAGCTCCACCAGGAAGTAAGGAACAGCCTGATCAATGATGACTTTGAGAAGGTGAAGAACTGGCAAAAAGACTCATATCACAAGCAGATGATGGGAGGGTTCAAAGAGACAAAGGAAGCCGACGAGGGCTTCAAGAAGGCCCAAAAGCCATGGTCCAAGAAATTAAAAGAGGTGAGAGCTGCCTGATATAGATTTCTCTTGATTTCACTGGATGATTTCTAAACCTCTCACAGATCTCATATTGCTATTGACTTCCATTTAATGTATATCTGAGACACATGGCTGGACAAAGACATGTAGCAGTAGACACAGAATATATTCAATGTACAGTAACAGTAAGGCATCGCTATGAGACTGTTTGGCCCTCAACATAGTGGCAGTTTTTAATTGTGGCCCTTTCTCTGATTGACTTTGGCACTGGAGCCTTATTGTACTTTATGATGACAACGCAACCTATGTTCTGGGACATTTGCTGTGACACAGCGAGCATGAGCTGCCGATCTGTATTGTTGTGCTGTTGGTCAAGCGCGACCATCAATTCACAAAGGTATATTGTATGTGTTTGGGTGTCTTGACATGAACACATTCCCACAGCTGGAGGCAGCCAAGAAGTCCTACCACTTAGCCTGCAAAGAAGAGAAGCTGGCCTCCACGAGAGAGACTAACAGCAAAGCAGAGGCATCTGTAACGGCCGACCAGCAGAAGAAACTGCACGATAAGGTCGACAAGTGCAAACAGGATTCTCAGAAGGTGCGCATAACATTCTAATAGAAGAGCTGTGGTCTTAAGTCCTGGATTTGATTCGTAAAATTTGTGTCTTGAGACTCTGACTTGGATTGTGTTGTGAAAACAATGGAAAGCTTGTAAGGTGACTGTAGGAATGATCTAGGAGCATGTGTGTCAGTTAGATGTCTAACTTAAGGCCACTTCTAAGACTAGAAAACAAACACCCAGACCATTATGATACCCTGGTCTCTGTCTGCATCCACGTTAGACATCTCACACACCTCATTCTGTCATGTCAAACTACAGCACAATCAAAGTGTACAAACATTAAATGCTACACACATAACGATGTTAAAACAAAAGACGTCATGTGCATGTTAGTAATCTCCGTGTACCATGGGCATCTCTGACCCTGCAGCCAGAGGAGGGGACTGACTGCCAACTAGGATCGTTAGTATTCAAGGGCAGGTGGTAGCAATCAGGCCAGTGGGAAATCAAATCAACTCACAAGCTATGTACGGACACAGTCTGCGGAGCTAGATACCGCCAGGCCTTTCTGTAAAGAGCTCAGCACAGCTGCTGGCTACACTGTGTGCTTAACGTGTGACTGAATGCTCTGCTTTATCTGCGGTCATCTCTCTATTCCTTCTCTTCTTGTTTTGTTTTTACAATGTAACTCTCTTGGCCATCACCTCTGAAAGCCATCAACCATTTTGTTAATAAATGAACGGCCATGTTGCTGCTATATGTGTGATAGCTGACAGGGCTACAGAAATCCAATAGTGCTTCAGTCCTAAGATGTAGATTCCGATATATAGGTGCAGCATTAGTTGAGAAAAGGCCGTCGGCATCAAACAGCAGTGGCTGGTCCAGTCAGAGAGGACAGGCAGATCTGCTGTGGTTTCATTGATGGCGTGCAGTACCCATATGTGTACTAGGTGGTCACAAAATCACCACCAGCGGTGTCAATTTGTGGCTTTGATCACCAAGGTAGTTGTCGTTTCACTACAATATCTCTCTCTGTAGTAACACTGGTATATCGTGTTTCCATCCCAGGCCAAAGAGAAATACGAGAAGGCTCTGGATGAGCTGAGTAAGTGCACCCCGCCCTACATGGAGAACATGGAGCAGGTATTTGACCAGTGCCAGCAGTTTGAGGAGAAGCGCCTGAGTTTCCTCAAGGAGGTGCTCCTGGATGTCAAGCGTCACCTCAACCTCACAGAGAACCAGAGGTTTGTCAGCGCGCCCAGGCACATTGCAATACGTACGCGTGACCTCTCACTCACACGGGAGACTTGATGTTTCTCCACAGCTATGCTACGGTGTACAGAGATCTGGAACGCACCATCACCTCAGCCAGTCCACAAGAGGACCTGAAATGGTTCAGCAGCACACATGGACCTGGCATGTTCATGAACTGGCCTCAGTTTGAGGTACAACGCCCACTGTTATAGTGAACCAGTCCATATTGTCTCGAAACGTTCCACAATGCTGTATAATAGTGTAATAGCTGCATAACATTAGCTGGAACAACTTGCTCATTCATGAGGTCTTAACTTAGAAGACAAACTGAAGGAAACACATTTGATTTCAGTGTCATCCTTTGTCCTCTAGGAGTACAATCCAGACCTCCCCCACAACATCAGCAAGAAAGAAAAGCCGAAGAAGAGCAACGATGGAATCACGCTGACCAACGTGACGGCACCGGCAGACAATGCACAGTCTGGGGACCGAGGAAGGTACGGGATGGATGTGTAATTACACTAATTATATACGAATGTTTCGTGATAACATGCTGCTAATTCAATGTATAGCTGGGTAAGGTCTTTGTGAAGGTCAAATGAACAGATAGTAATGGCATGGATTAATCTTTCCATAAAAATCCTTAGTTAAACTTAACTAACTATGGAAGTGGTGTGGTTTATATATCAATAACTACTATAACTACACTGTTAGCAATCACTCTGACAAAAATGACAAAACGACACCTAAAATCAGTAACTAGTGACCAAAAATAAAAAAGCAAGAAAGCTTTCAAGAAAACGTTAGACACTGTTGCGCGTGGAACTGTGCACCGTTATGACATACAGGCTTGCTGTTCTTCTAAACTACCGTCCTGCTAAAATGTGTTGTCAGTGTAAGCAGCTATGAGAAGAACCAAGCCTTTCCAGGCTCCACAGAATGGTCAGATGAGGAACACACCGCCCCCAACTCAGGCAACGACACCAACGGCAGTCCCAACCCATTTGATGAGGATGCGGGAAAAGGCGTAAGAGTCAGAGCACTGTACGACTACGACGGCCAAGAGCAAGACGAACTGACCTTTAAAGCAGGTGGGCCTGCCTGAGACTGTTTGAGACCACAGCGGTGTAGAGGCAATGGAGAAGCTGGTGAAACCATTGTTCACAAACTAAAATACTAGGGCTGCTTTACTGTGTTGTGTGTAGCAGTTGGGATTATGTGTGTTGAGTTTAATCGTTAAGCGGTTGTTTGGTTGTAAATCGTAATGGTGGATTAAATGTTGCAAAGTCACTAGACATTTTTTAAATCAGTTTGTGAGTGTAGGCTAATTTAAGTTATCTAGGTGTGTATACATTTCTATACAGCTACTTTATGGAAGTCTATTTAGTCCCCCTTGCTTTCAGAATGTTAGTGTATACTAACATTCTTTCGTAATTAACCACGCCATCTAATTTCAAACCGCGGCGTCCCTAGTTGGAATGTTAACTATAGTCATTTGTTTTAGTGCGCTACGTTGTGTGGCCATAGCTGATCACAAACAATCTCTTAGCATTGCACAAACCAATACCTCCCCGTTTTCACACTAGTTGGACACCTTGGCTTTGTTACAGTTCAGGTGAACATAACTCAATGTAAAATATACAGATGTGTTCCTTGCATGCATCAAACAAGCTGATCTAATTAATTAACTAATACATTTTCTTCTAGAAATGCTACACTACATATGTTTCAATTAGAAGTTCTGGGTGCATTTCACAAATATTTGAATGGATTTCAAAAATGAATAGCATAAAAAGTACTCATATTATACTCAACACATAAATGGATGTATGTAAGAACATGTACAAATTAGATTTAAAATAGTTCTCATCATACATAAAGTAAATAATATTGTGACCTGACTGAGTACAGTGTCATGGCAACTGTCAACCTTGATAAAGCCGGCTGCACATGATATCAAGCTATGATTAGTGTGAAATGATAAGACTAAAACAACATATTTATGAAAGATGGCTTTAATATGCATGCGTTTATTACCTACGCATCTACGTATATATCATTTTTCCATTCAGTGTAGAACTAAAGACAAGCTTGTTTAGGTCATTTTGCTGCCCTTGTCTTGTCTACCAAAGCAGTGGCATTAGAACTAGAGTTAGTCCCCCGGACGCATTACTGTAGCTGCCAATTGCTCCTGAGAAGTTTGGATGGGAGCAATAGTTTAACTTGTGCTGGTGGTGCTTGTGAACACACAAGCCCCCTTGTGGATGAAACGAGTATTGCAAAAACATTGTTTTGGTATGAAACCATTTTGGCATTCTTTTTCTATGCATGAGTCCTTATTACCTGACCTCTCCTCCTATAGTCATGTGCACTTGCCTACACAGTTGTGATTCACACGTATACAGGAAGCTGCGGCAGTACATTCCTGGTTCTGGGTCTTGTGTATTTCTCACCTTTGCAACTCTCTGTCCACCTCTAGGTGAAGAGCTGACCAAGCTGGAGGACGAGGATGAGCAAGGCTGGTGTAAAGGTCGCCTGGACACCGGCCAGCTAGGTCTCTACCCGGCCAATTATGTGGAGCCTATATAACTGGCTGTGGGGAAGACTACAATCCCAAACTGTACCATCCCAACCCTATTGCACATTGCCAGAGACTTGAGCAAAGCTTTCTTTCCTGTCAGGCACACTGAGCCGTCTCTTTCCATCTCAGCGTTCACTCATATGTCATCCTTGAAGATAACACTGAACCATCTCCCAAAAAATACACAGTACATTCTGGGATTAAGACAATGATCGTAAACGCTCATCTGTTTGCGCCCACCAATACTCACAGGTTTTACAGGTTGAACCCATGTTTGTATTCCTTGTGTGTAGTGTTCAAGTGTTATGAGCTATGTAGCGGATATGCCATACATTATATAGTATATTCTCTCATATTATTGATATGGTATCATACATCGTGCCTGGATAGCAAGAACCAGCTATGCATTGTGCATTCCTTGTATATAATTTGATGACGTCTTCTTTTAATTTTTTACAGTCCGGATGCTTGTACAGTTATATGTTGTCTGCCGTGTTAAAGTTGTTGTTTTGCCAGATGGTTAGCTATATGTTGCTCATTATGCAGCCTTCTTATTCTGTTCTCTGCGTCCCGTACAGTACAACGGCATGTTGTAAATCACTGAATTCCCATTTAAAAGACAGCACTGTCCACAAATACACGTTCAAACTGCTTAGCGTAGCTCTCTGGAATTATATGTGCTATTTCAAATGCAAGGATTGCTTACATCTTCCTCCATGGTCACGCATATGTGGAATCATGTGCCTGTCACTGTTTTTCCCAATTATTTTGCATTGGACGTACAAACCTGTGTTAATGCAAGGCTTCAAACCTGCCTGTCACTCTTAGCAGCTGTTGTGTATGAAAATATGTATCATTAATTACGGTGAATCATTGACAGTAACCTAATGAGCTTATCATCTCATGTCCCAGACGTTGTGTGCATGTTGACATTCCAATCCCCCTCCCCGCCAAAATTGTTGGCAGTTTACTGAATTAATTCACTATAATGAAATTGAATGCCAATAATTTGCATTGCAGATTAAAGTCAAGCAGTATTCATAATTTGATGTGTATGTTTTCCCAAAGCCCATGCATTGCACTAAATTCAGCCTTTACTAATCTTTGCATTGAACTATGTTAATATTCATAATGAAATTTAAAAAAAGAATACAAACTCAGATGAGGGCTAGACATATTTGTACTGTTATGTGAGATTGTTTTGTTACTCTTGGCAACCCCGGGTGAATACTATACCCTCCGGAGCATATTCTCTTACAGCCAAAGGCAGAGGAAGTTGCAATGACTGCGGCGCAGAAAAACCGAAAGAGGATCTGCCTCTGAAATATTCATGCTTATAGTTCCACTTTTCTGACGCAAGCGGTTTATTGTGAGATGGCAGTCAGGGGCATCTTATGTAATACCGGACTGTATGTGTATCAACGTATATTAAAATGTATGTTTTAAAATACTTACACTGAAAGCCCTCTGGTTTGGTAAAGCGTCGTCTTCCATAGACATACTGTGTCCCACTCACTGTGAATGTCAACTGTTAAACTCAACATTGTGAAGGAGGTCTTACAGTACATACACAGAAACTGAGTATGTCTGTTCCAACTTACAGCCATACATAACATACTGGCCTATTGTCTGCTTAGCATCTTAATAGAAGGAGACTGGTGTTTTGGACTCACAGTCTTACATTACCTTGCTCTGTGATCATCACGTAATGCATCTCAAACACAATGGGATTGCTTACATGACTGATGTACTGTATCTGGTTGATGTAAGGTGCAACTATGGCATTTACCGTGAAACTTGTGATACACTAAAAATTATAATGACTGCTTAAAAATGTCAAATGATAAAACTGCTGGAAACATTGGTCTGCAAGTGATAGAAATTCATTTTTTAATTTTATTTCAAGTATAGCACTGTACTTTTCCAAACTAGTGCCTGTTCATCTGCATATACAAAATAAAAGAAGACTTTTTTTTCTGTTACTGTTTTTAATCTGTAATTTTTTTACCAACATGATGGAGGAATAATTTAAGCAAGGCAACCAACAAACTAAAAAAATGATAGTTATCCATTTAAACCAGACTGGAATAATTTAGTGCCATGTATTACCACTAGATGTCACTAACAGGCTAATTACGCAATATTAGGAGGTTATACAATAACTATTACTATTTAGTCTACTAAATAGACTATTACCTTAGCTAAACCCATCTGTCTGAATCCCTTATTTAAGATTTTTTAAAGCATTATTGTTATTCATCATAATGACTAAATGACTAATGTCTTCATATTATATTATATATAAAGTTTGCATAATTAAATCTTATCTAATGTTTGATACATGTATTATATTCCAATGTAATACTTTTTAATGCTGTATTTAATAGCATTAAATTGTTCTTGATTGTATCACTAAATTTACCCTCATACTAGAAACATCATAACCAAATAATTGGTAGAGCATATTTCTGTTCTATTATACATTTTCATTTATAGCATTTAGCAGATGCTTTTATTTACAGTGACTTATAATTAGATTAGTACATTTGTCAATAGATGAATAGGTCATAATACACTGCAGCAACTGCAAACATTGTTCGAATAATGAACGCGTCATGCTTTCTGGGCGAGCACACATTACCAATACATCATTCAAAAGTAATTGTTAAAAGCCAAAATAAAAAAGTACTTAATTTCTAACAAAGTTCTTAATTTCTAATTTCAAAATAAAAAAGTACTTAATTTCAGGCAGGGAGGATTTATTTTCTAACTATGTTATGAAGTACATACAGTAAAACACCCAAAGGCTACCCTATTTTGGCAGAAACACCTCAGCCTAATTCAACATTTTACTAGAGCAATTATGAGTAATTTCAACGTACTTTGATTAAAAGCAGTTAGTGTAAAAGATCCAATGCCAAAAAAAACTACAAAACAACCACAAGACACAACACCCTAATCCAATTATTAACGGTAAAGTTGTAGATACATTTTCATGAAAGAATGATGCTGATAAGGCATGTTTCTTTCAAATTCAACCACGTAAGTTAAATGTGGTCTCATTTAACATTTAGAGACAAATAAATGGCAAACACGAATGGAACCAGGTAGATGGTTTAATGAACCCAACTGTGAAACCAATGTGAATCATATGCTTATTAAGACAATAAACATACACAAACAAAGAAAGTAAAATAATATTAAGGTAATCCAGATGAAACCAGATATTTTAGGCTACTTTTCAGAGCAAAAGCTTTGACGACAAAATCAAAGTCCAGAACTTTAAAATTACAAAAGAAGATTTTATTTAAGATTTGGAACAAAATCGTAACATGAATGTAATGTGCTTTGAGGTCATAAAACATTTAGAGCATCAGCAGTATTTTGTAGTATTTATAGAAACATTTAGTCTTTATGAAGTTGGACATCCAAAGAAAGTGAGATCTCATGTTAGTCCCTGAGGATGGCGCAGTCAACAGTTCACTTCCGTCTTTTCCTTGAGGAGACGGGTCTAGATGCAGGGGCTTGCATTCATTAATACTCAATTACAGCTCTCATATACTGCTCCCTTGCGGGATGGCTTAAACGCAGAGGATCAATTCCGCTACATGTATGTGTATGTGACAATAAAAGCACCTTTCAGCTTTCAAACCCTTTTCTGCCCTCGCTACACGGGACAACACTTATGTGGACAGTTTTTATCCACAGTCTTGTGACTGACAAACGGTGTGTGCCTAGAATGAAAAGCAAACAGGACCAAACCCTTGGAAAAGCAAAACATGTATTACCACGTGCATGCTTAAAGTCACACTCATGCATTGTGTGCATGTATTGAAATGAAAGAAATGAAAGTAGCTGGGGTCAATGGGTATTCCCCCCCAGAGATGAGATAAGAATCGCAAAACCACAATGTCAAGGGATAATATATATGGTAAGCAGACAGACAGGCAGATCATGCAGGTAACAAGGCAGTTACATTCGAATTTGCATTTGGTTTGGAACCATCACCTTTTTGTGTTTGTTGTTGTTGTTGTTGTTGTTGTTGTTGTTGTTGTTGTTGTTGTTTTCTGTGATGCCTTCTATGGTTAAGTCTTGACATCAAGTCATTTAGCCAGCTGGTACCATAAGCAATGGAATTATGTGTACTATCAGGTTGGGTCAGTGCTGAGATCAGCTTGTTTTTTAACCCCCCTTAAGCCCACTCGGGCTTATTAGGTGTTCAAGTGCATTGAGTGATGGGCGTGTGTCCTCTGTGGGCTTCCATCCCCTTTGTAGTGTCCTCATACAGGGTGCACAAACTGGTAGACCAGTCTCTGAGATACGTCAGGCTTGCGAATGATGCCCTTCTTGTAGTACTGGCGTATTGAGCGGCTCAGCTTGTCATAGTTCATAGCAGGCCGGTTCTTCCTCAAACCCCACAGTCTGGCTACATGAGCAGAGTCTTCAATCTTAAAAATGCCTGGTCAGCATAACAACAATAACATGTCAAAAGATTCTGTGAACATGTTGAACATGTTTTCATATAATATAAAATGTGCAGTAAGACATATTGGGATGTGTTCATTTGTCATATCATTCAATAATATATTATCATTAAATTCTTATTTTAAAATGTATATGATTTCCCCTTAAATAGCACATAAAGCTGCCAGTTGGCTATTGGCTTGAGCTGAGACAAATACCTTTCTCTTTATTGAGCCACCGGATGCAACGGCCATAGTTGTGGGGTTTCAGCAGCAGCTCTCGCAGGAACTGCCATAGATGAATAGGCTGGCCCGAACATGAGGAGTCAGCCTCCGACCACAGCTCCTCGCTACCTGTAGAATGACACGTGCTGCTGTTATTTGGACACAGTCTGTACATTCAGACTCAAAGGAACAGTGGAATAGCACACCATACTATTATGGCATGGTGGCACGCATTGGAATACACACACGTCTTTCATTTACACAATCAATTTAGAAATATGTGCAGTATTTTGTTTCTAAGTGTGTTTCACATTGAATGATACGAAACCTGTAGGAAACAAAACCTACCAGCAGTTTTGTTGTCGCCCACAGAACACCTCTCTTTCATCCAGGCAGCTGAATATAAGTTCACAAAGCTTTAATTTGCCACATTCTACATACATCATCTAAAGGAATGAAAGAAATGACGTATATGATGACGTATGTACATATACATATCACCCACATTCTCTATAGTGAAAAAGCACGAGTACATCACACATTTAGGAACACCTCAAAACCGACCTGACTTCCATATGTCCAGGTGTGCGTGCAGCGTGTCCCCACACTGGGGCGAGCGTTGGCGAAAGTCGTCCTCACTCATGGAACACAGGTCCTTCCCTGTGAGCTCCTGGAAGGCCTTGCCGGCCTGTGGCAGTCTGTACATGTGCTCCGTCCACAGGAGCCACTTCTGAACGTTCGCTGTGTTCCACTCTATAGGGTCTGTGGAGAAGACGTTGAGGGCGGGAGCACAGTCAAAAAATGGTGTGTGTGTGTGTGTGTGTGTGTGTGTGTGTGTTGGTAAAATGTGTTATTTCCCTGCCTTCTCCTCCTCCACTGAAGTCATAAATCATCAGTCACAAGTGTTTGCAGCTTCTTTCATGTGCATGTCCCTCTGCTACTTTTGCATAAAAGAGATTAAGTAGTCTCAAATGTATCATCATTGTAGAGGCAGGGCGAAGAAAGTGTAAACATCAGGTTTTGTGAAAAAAAATAATCTACCATGACATATTCTTTCACTCATATAAGTGAGAACTGGGGATGGCGTACTGTTATGAGAAGACGTATTATAAATGGTGTGTCTGTTTGCATTTGCCATCTGAGAATGCCTTGCCCTTCCCTCTGAGTACACTTCTCAAAGCAGGAAAGAACTGCACCGTCAAAATTTACCGGGACCCATGCAAATGGTAGGATTACACAGATCCTGTTACAGACAAACAGGCCTTGCCTCAATGAGGATATTTCTCAATATATCTGTAATTATTCGGCACTAGTCACGCAACTGGCTGTGGTTTTTGGGAGCTGCATCCATTAGGTGTTAGATAACTGAATAAATATTCCATAACGGTTAACTGTCCACTATCTTATAACACGGAACCATTGGGAAAGCAATTTAAGAGACATACTTCCCTGTTGTACATCAAGAACAGGTCCACTTTTCTCATACTGAAACTTGATTAAAGTAAAATGTGATCAATGTTGAAGCATCACTATTGATGTACATACATCTTTGAGAGATGGAAATGTATGTGAATGTGTTAAATAATAAAGGTGCAACATTCTGAAGGCGCCACTAATAGGTCAAATTGATTTCAACGTTCAGTCAACATCTATAAAAAATCAGGTCACTACTACATTTAGTAATGTTTTTAACCTCTACAATACTGAATGAAGAATTTAATACATTCTAGAATCATTAAGAGCAAGGGGCATCACTGATCATATTAATAATGTTACAGTACACATCAAAGAATATCACAAGATCCAGACTGATTCCTGAACCTATTGTTTTACATTGCATGATTAAGGGGAACCTACCTGGGGTGATGTTGAGTAGCTTGCAGGCTGTCTCAATGTCCTTTAACACCTCTCCCACCACCATGCTTTGCACCTGCTCCAGAGAGCGGTCCTCCTCGGGGCCCTGCATCTGCGGCGATAGCCCCTGTTCCTGGCTGTCTATGACAGGGCACTGCTCGGGCTCCTCCGGGCGGGGATCCAGGCGCGATGGGGGCCCTATCAAAGCGGCCGGGGGCTCTGATACCTTCAACAGCCAGGCTGCATCCTCGGTGAGCAGCATGTCGAAACAGGAAAGGTAGAGTCCAGGGATGCCCCGCTCCAGAGCGTCCAGGCATGGCTTGGACTCATCCATGTGCCATGGGTCCGCAGGGGCCCTAGACTGCTCCAGGCCAGGCATGGAAAGCTCCGTTTGGCCCAGGCGAGACATGTAAGCCATGCCTTCTGATAAACTGGCCACTGGGTGGGACATAGCTGGTGCCTATACATACAGTGAAAGCCATAGAATATGAGAAAAATGTTGTCCTTATTATATATGCTGCCTAATGCAATCCTAGCCGATGCTCTGTCTCAAGAACAATGCAAAATATTGTTCCAGTGCCTAAGATTAAGCTCTTGTAACAACACAAAATGCAATAAGCAAAGGGGCTGAATGGCAATTTAGGTTCAATCTCCTTGCTTAAATAATTTCTGAAAATAAATAATAATCCTACTTTATAGGTAACATTATAGGTTATGGACAATTATCTAGTTATATTAAGCAAATATTAAACAAAAATGTTTATACTAATATGAATGTAATTTTAAACAGCAATGCCATTAAAAAAGATGTGCTGCCAAACTGCAGTATAAATGTTGTTGTAATGCCATCAATGTTCATGGAATTATTAAAGAGACCAAATAGGACTATTGCAAAAAAATGTGTTGTTGAGATAAATGTTAAATCAGCATTTAGATTTAAAAAACGTCCAAATTAAAAAAGTGCAATACCTTTAAAAAAAAATCCTTTTATATGTAATGTTCCCGTTGACAAATGCAAATGTTTCAAATAAGAATCTTCTAGAGTCAATCCATCCCATACCTCAGTCTGTTGGGAGATGTTCAGAAATAAGGTGAAACTAGGTTGGTGAAAGCTCTTTAAATGAATCCAAAACCAAATAAAGCTACTGGGGTAAATGACCGTTAAGAGAGTTACCACACAGCACCAATGAGCACTGGTCAAAATGGATTTGACTTGAGAAACTTATGTGTGGGTCAGTGGTGCATAATGACTGAAGGCTTGGGGGTAGTGACTTGAATTAAGACCTGAACTAACTCTGACGCCTGATAATGGCTTTCAAGATGCTGTCTCTGCAGCATCTGTCTCCACTATCAGCTGGAGGTTTTAATCTAGCACACATTTTGTAAACGTGGATGAAAACGTGCGGGAAAATGCATTACGCAATGTTTTAGAGGCATTTATTGGTGTGTAGAGGGTACTAATTTTGTGTGAAGTACCTTACGCAAAGAGCGATAATGTGTACAGTCTATTACAGGTCCTATTTATCTGTACAGGAAATTGCCCTGATGCGTGGGCATTTATGGCTGTCAGCTGTAGTGCTAGCCTCATAATCTTTGGTGAGTTCCACGATGGCACACACTGTTACAGCTGGCATATGGGAAGGCACACTGCTGTCACGCACCAGGTTATCAGTGGCTGTGAGTCATGCCATAGTATAGGAAGTGAGCTCTCGGAAAGCTTATGTTCAAGGAGACTTTATTTGTGTAGACATGGAGAGAAAAAATACACCGACAGTAAATCAACCCAAATATCTACACAGATAGGCATTCAAGTTTCAAAAAAATATATATTATATTCTGGTTATCGCCACATTGAACCTACAATCTAGAACTTTCCATCTTAGGTTATATTTAGTGTCACTTTAAAACCAAGGAGCATATAGGCTGTGTGGCCAATATAGGGTCTTATTTATTGTCTTTTCCTATCCTCTGATGGACTCCACCACTTTGTGTGGTAAAACATATCACATGTCGCACATAGATGGATAGTTATATTGTATATATTAAGATAACTGAAATGCAATTAGCAAATCTTTAGTGGATAAGGAGAAACGCAAGCAAGATTATATTTGTATAAATGCATTTGCATTGAAGGAGCAATTAAGAGGTGGTATCATTCTTCAATGTCCTTCCGTGTTGCTGTTGACTTGAAGTCCACTATTTCATAATAGTGGATATTTAGTTATCTAATTCCAAAAACAACCTCTTGTACTTTTTATTCCTCAACTACCCCACATTGTAAATCCTTCGGCTCCCCTTCCTTCTTTCATCTCCCATAACCCACTGCTCTTCTCTTCATCAGAACTCAGATTAGGAGCCGCTCGTATCCCAGCCCGCACTGCTGCGTGTCAACTCTTCTCTGTAACAGCTTGCTCTAAGCCCATTAGCCCAGTATATTTGGACACAGGCCTCTTACATTTTCTTGCCACCAAAAGGTAAGAAGGCAGAAGAAAAAGACACAAACACACACCCCGTCGAGAGGGATTAGGAAACTGATTGATCTCTAAATGAGTTTGGGGAAGATGCTGATATTCATTTCAGAAGAATTAGAGCTCGCTCCATTTCCTCAGCAAAGTCGGCCTTTGACATCCAGTGAAAGGAATGGCTCCGTGCCTGCATCCTCCCTGGAAACCATTCTTCTTCACTTCCTTAGTGTCCCAGTTTGAGATGGGAGAAGTTCAGTTGAGTCGTTTTGTTTTATCTTTCATGTTTTATTCACTGTGTAATTTGTATGATACAATTGGTAATATCTGTATGTACATTTTACATTGTTATTTCTTTAAACTATTTTAATTTGTAGTAAAACTATGACATTTGACTATGACATTTTTTATTTTAAAGATGGGGTAGGGACACATTGTTAAATTTCTTCATTTGACAAAGATCCCAAACCAAGCTCAAAAATATAACAATGAAAAAGATTTCTGCTAATATCATATAACCTGATTGTGTATCCCATAACTAAGATTTGAATAATGGTTATATATCCTCTGAATTATAATTTTAGGGTTTTAGGCTTTTTTAGGAATTATTACAAACCATATGAACTAGGATAGATAATTAATGGATAATATCAAGTTATTATTGAAATATGTATGTGCTAGTTTATGTTCAAATTACATTTTGATAAATGTTATGGTTATTGCTGAGCTGGATCAATATGGGCTTTCTAACAGTCATCAAAATATTCACTCAAATCTTCCACTTCACACTAAAAAAGGGCTTTGTTGTCTTAGTCTGGAGTTAAATAAGTGGTCAGGCGGGACTGTTTGCCATGTGAGCAACATAGGATTTAAAAGGGCAGTTCTTTTTGTCACACTGTCTCTTTGTTATTGATTCCCATGGGAAACCTAGACCAACTGTGCAATCTATTTTTCCCAGATTAAGGAAAATAACGTTTCTTGTACGTCAGGAAAAAGAACACACACACTAAAACTAGACATGGCCAGGTGCAATATGTAAGCCTGTTTCCATCATAAAGTGTAACATGGCAGTAAAAAAATGGTGCAGCTTTTCTCTGGTTAGAGTTAAATGTTATATTAGTTGAGTGTGATATGGCTACAAAGAAGAGTCATATCAGATAGTTTATTGCCACTGTTAATTGACACTACACCACGTTCTCCTGTCACTCTACAGTCAAGATCAAGCCAAGATGTTGTCAAGTCAAGATGGTTAACCACTGCAAAAGATATGCTTGTGGTTTTCTGAAATAGTTTGTTCATTTACATAATCTGGTTCCAGAACACTTAATTACTGTCCACCATTCAAATTTGGTGGCACATTGAGTGAGTATGACATTGCCCTTGCCAATAGCTTTATCCAGGTTGCTAAAATTGGCAAGACATCCGTCACAACGATTTTCTTTACTTAACACCTTTTTGTCATGATTGATTGCCTTTCTTATAATATAAATTACGAAATCAACAAGGTTACTATGCTGAATAGATGTCTACGGCATATCTGTGTGTGTGTGTGTGTGTGTGTAGGTATATATATAGGTATATATATATACGCACACAAACATACACACACACACCCTCACACAGACAGACAGACATGCTGACATGCCTGTTCAAACATAATCAAATATTCACTGACCACAGAAACATTGTATCCATCAACTAACCAGATCAGGTGTCAGGGAGAGATATGTCACTTAGCTGGAGTGTAGTCCGCCAGTCGTTGAAATGCATTGATGCGTGACAATATGCTTTTGGGAGGTTGTGTTGAGTGATACAGGTGCAATGGCATTAGGCCAGAATCCTGCTTTAATGTACAAACGTTGCCTTGTTTTAATTCAATTGTATTTTAACACAGCATAGTGATGATTTCACTAGTGCTTAAATCATAATTTGTTGTTATTATTATTATTATTATTGGTCAGTGTTTGACAAGGGTTAGGGTGCTTGATTGGTTTGTTGCATACACAACCCCACATCTCAGTTCCTTTTTTGTTTTGTTATTTGTTATCTTTCCACAGAAACTCTACGTACGATACCTGGTCCTCCATCCTACCCTGACCTACATGCAGCCCTTATTTTGATAAGGGCTCATATCTCCTGGTACCAATCATATCCCGTGTTGTGCAAGTTACTGAATATGTGTAATAAGTTATAGTAACTATTTACTTTTTTCAAAAGTAATTGAATTCCTCTACTGATTACTGCATATAAAAGTTATTAATTACTAGGCAAAGTTACTGGCTTCTCCTTGGTCAACGGCGCCAGCACTCGGGTCTTTTGCGATTAGCTTGGTATAAGCGTGTTGTTTTACTAGGTGCTTGTGGAGATTTGAATTGCTACTTTTTAAAGTGGATAAGGTTCTCACACCTGCACATAGACTGCAACTAGCCACTATATTTTGTCCTTGATCTCGAAGAGGGAAAAATAATGTCAGGGGCATGCAACCGTAATGTTTATGGCGTAGATGATACGGGAAACAGGAAATTTGGGGAATTTGACGGCATTTTCACCTGGACAAAAATAACTAGTAACGAACAATTATATTTCAGTAATTGTAATTGCGTTATTTAATGTGAAAAAGTAATTAGTTATGTTAATAGTTACAGACAATAGTAGTGGAATTACAGTAACGCGTTCGTTTGTAACGCGTTACTTCCAACACTGATCATATCGCAAGCTTCATGATCAGGATTACAAATGCACGTCACGTTGTCTCAACACATACAAGTACATTAGTGTAAGAGGAACGTTAATACTGTACACACCAAGGTTTGGTCAATAAATGCATTTAATGATAATATCAAACGGATAAGGCGTAAACGTATGACTGGTTGATGTAATCAGTGATGATGTCTCATGCTCAAACAACGTAATAATTCCCTTGCAGTTTTTAGATAATAAGCTTGCATATGCATTTGTGTAATTATTTAAATAATAACAGTTAATTGGCAGAAGCATTTTTTACAAAACAATATCTTTAACTGAAAATATCCCCCCCGCCTCTCCACAAAAGCCACACAGACATAGATTACTTCCGTTCCCCATTCAGCAGTGAGCTCTTACCTGGGTTGTGATGCTCTTGCAATGCCAGGGATAGGCAGCTATAGCTGTTGATTGGCCACTGGAGCAGCGGTCTGGTAAAGGTGCGTGTTTGCTTGCACACTTAGCTAACAGAGAACCTGTAAATATATGGTAAGCAACTAAAACTAAGGCTACAACTGATTTTCTGCTGAATACAGTTTTAAACCAACTCTGAGGCCTTGGAGCATCTCTCAGGTTTTGCTTGGGTTATTACTAGCCTGAAGCACAACTGCTAACTATCACCAAGCACCTGCTTGGGTGTGAGCTAACAGAGAAGCAGAGTGAGACTGACTGAGTGCAAAGAAATTCCATCTCCATTGGCTGCCAGTAACTTTTATAGGAAGGTCTTGTTTACCTACTGTATGCACACAACCCTGTGTGTGTGTGTGTGTGTGTGTGTGTGTCTGCGTGTCTGTGCGCGCGTGTGTGTGTGTGTGCACATTCGTGCATGTGTACGTGTGTGTGTGTGTGTGTGTGTGTGTGTGTGTGTGTGTGTGTGTGTGTGTGTGCGCGCACGTGGACGCTCTGCATGTGTCTTGACCTCAGACTGATGTGAAATGTGTGTTACAGATTTGTTCAAACCTCATCAAACACTGCCAGCTCACTTTCTTCAGTTAGCTCTGTGCAAAGCTATTATGTTAGTGCTAGGTTAAGGGCTACTGTGTTAGCTTGATAACCCTAGACAGTTAGCGCGTCAAGAAAATATTAAAACATCTAAGTGATTATTATTATTATTATTATTATTATTATTATTAATAATAAAAGTCCCTCCGCTAAAAACAGATCTTTATTACTTACGACTAGAGCCCCGCCCATGAGGTTGTGTTTCCACCCCAGGCTGTTATTGAAGATAACATTCTTGTGTTATCTGCATAAGAATGCATTGTAACTAATACAATTGTAACCATTATACATAGCATATGTACAATTAACCTGTTGTGCTTTTGGGAGTTCAGTTATGACAGTATATCAACAACTAGAAACTGTGATGACAGTAATTAACATGTGAAGGATTAAAGGTGGAGTCAGATGTCCTGGAGAATGACTGTTGATGTTTGAACTTGATCAAAACAGAAACACCTCTCTTCAATGCCATAGTGATCTCCCTCAGAAGTTCCTCCCCCAAAATTGAATATGCATTGCCAAGGGTGGCATAGTGTTGTGTGGTGCGGTCTGCACCATTTTGTTTATGTACAGAGACAGTGCTGTGCAGAAACACAGAATTATGTTTCCAGCATGCACGCAGGAAGGACAGAACATGTGTTATCTTACAATCGCTGACTACACCTTTAACTCCTGTGCATAGTGCTACCGTCCCACTAGTACTACTTCATTTTACAACATGGTGCTTTTTAAAGCAATTCATTTTTGCAATGCAAAGAATGCATTGTTGATTTTTTCTTTCAATTTTGTATTATTCATCTAGCACCTGTTGATTCAATTCTAGGAATGATCACAGTTATTGAGGTCTAATTAATTTGTTAAACAATCTTTTCAGACGTCAATGCAAGACCCGTGAGTGTGGAATGGACGCTGAAAGCTGCGTCAAGACCTTTAGTATTTGTGGACACACCCAATCAAACCAACACCAGCACATGCTTTGCCTTATTAACCACTGTGCACATGTGTGCACGTGTATTCATTTGTACTCATGCACATGCATTCTTTCTTCAGAAAATATGACATTGTGGCAAGTTAGTACATTTTATATGTGTGCCTAATAATTTAAAAAATAAATACATTTTATTATTATGTATCCACTACATTAGAATATAATAGATTTTTTTTTTACTGTTTGCTTTTGGCTTTAACCATATCCTATCCACCCACAAAATTTGCATGGCAGTTTGAGGTGAGGATAGACACTCATATGACCTTTACAACTGGAATAACATTTCCACACATAATAAACAAAAGAAAGTATTTTATTGATGTATGCAGGCTGAAGTGTGAAATATGTACAAGAAAAGGAAATGTGTACAGTAGTCAATATGTTACAATGTCCCCACATATTTATGTCCTTCTAATGTTTGTGTCAATTTGACCCGACAACACCCTGAGACATATAGTTATATTCCTACACACACACACACACTAACTCACACCAAAGTGCTTACATTGTTACATTACATTGTAAGCACCAGTCTGTCCTGCTCTCTTTCCCAGTTGTAATATGGGAACCACATGATATTATTTTATTATCTCACACTGTACCCCTCCATAAGGACCCCTGTGCACACCTGTACCTATGGAGCGGTTAAAAAAACATCACTGTGTAGGTCGCATCAACTACAATCCTCCAGCAGCAATATGAGCAATACATGATATTCTCTGAGGGCCTTGAATGGACGTTCATAAAATAGAAGCTAATGGAAGTAAAAGAGAAGGATGTTTCAGAATATGAGGATAATGAGGATCATATGAAAGTGACCCGTGTCAGCTCAACCCCACAGCCATGGAAGGGTCCCACGGTCAGCCATGGAAGGGTCCCGCAGTAAGCCACAGAAAGGGTCCCGCGGTCAGCCATAGGAAGGGTCCCGCAGTCAGCCATAGGAAGGGTCCCGCGGTCAGCCACAGGAAGGGTCCCGCGGTCAGCCACAGGAAGGGTCCCGCGGTCAGCCATAGGAAGGGTCCCGCAGTCAGCCATAGGAAGGGTCCCGCGGTCAGCCACAGGAAGGG
>JAODOY010024600.1:6122-23811 GCA_025399855.1 Forbesichthys papilliferus
CCCCCCCCCCCCCCCCCCCCCCCCCCCCCCCCCCCCCCCCCCCCCAACAAACCACACACACAGAAGGCAGACACACACACACACACAAACACACGAACGTCCAACCCAGATACAAAAATACACAGACAAAAGGTTCACCTACTTCGAGAGAGAAATAGGTGAAACTAGAGATTAGAGCGGGGAGGTGGGATGCAGAGAGCAGCCAGAATAAGGTGAAAGAGAATAACATGACTGTGTTTAGCCTGGCGGGGATGCAACACACCAAATGCATTGGTTCCAGTAGCTACAGTATATGGCAGAGCTCTCTCCCCCTCTCCTCTCCTCTCCTCCGCCGAGACACAGGCTGGTGTTTGCCCCAAAAACACTCTATTTGATAATTCTCTGCGCAACCAATCGCCATGTAATAGCACAAACAAAAGTTTTAAAACTGCAGGGACCAGCAGATCGGGGGGAGGGGGGGCGGTTCGCACATCTTTCACAGTTCGGCATGTGGCCTAAAGTGGTTCTCAAATTTGACTATTTCGGAGCAGATTAGAAGTCATTCAAAAATAGTGAGGCTATATTTTCACATCCTTGGATCAGTTTCGTCTCTGCTCCCTAAGAGCATATTGTCTTTCCTGAGCCACCGGCGGTGTATTGTGGCTGGTGTTCAGTTATGAATCTGTTCCGGCTACAAATATACCATGTCCAACTGGAGAAGACCCAGACAGGCTATACATAAATGACTGGGCTAAGGACAAAACATGAACATATTTGTTTCCAGAGAAAGACAAAGAATAACAAAAGAAAGTTAATAGGCAATGTTACAGTGGGGGCAGGCACCTGATCATATCTGCATGGCAACATCAGGTCTGGTTGTGAAGACTCAAAAACAAATATGCATTCAGCAATGGCTTGGCTAGATTTGTGGTTTTGTTTTCCCAAACTGTTTATTTGTTTAGTATCGAGGCTTTATTAAGCATAAAAGCAGCCATCTGCTTCTAAAAGCTCACTGTAAACCTGAAAACATGTTTGCAGTCTACCTGGCATATTCCTTAAAGCACCACCCATCTAAAACAAAAGCATGCCCTGCATTCTGTTTTAGTCATAGCAGGTGTTATTCCTGAACAATACCAGCAATTACCACCAAGAGTGAAGAGAGAAGCCATTTAGTATCATAATATTATTGTAAAACTGTTGCTATATAGTCTTCATATCCTTCTGTGTGTGTGTGTGTGTGTGTGTGTGTGTGTGTGTGTGTGCGAGAGACAAAGAGCTTAATCAAAGAAGAGAAGGATATAATAATACCATTGTAACAACCACTATGTATTTTGTAAAAGTGTATTGAATTAAAGAAAAACACAAGAATAAATAAAACCCATTAACAAGCAGCAAGCGGCGTCGCGCGCTGCATTTAATCTGTCATTACTACAAGTGGCTTTGAGATGAAAAAAATGCATAGTTGTCTTAGAACAAAGCAACAGACTTTCCTTCCAATTAGCTATTCCTCGACAAACACTTTGGACAACAAAACAAACATGCACAGTAAAGCGTGCAGGATATCTAAAAATAAAGAAGTCAGAATTAGCGTACACACCCACAAACCTAATTTGCCGCCAACATCACCTGTGTTAACACCAGCAGACCACCATTTAAAAAAACAACAAACTGTCCATAAAAGCCTTTTTAGAAAGCACCTGGGCAATTTCATAGGTGCAGCCGTTAATAAGATCTAAGATGTAACCCCTAACGGAGAGGAAGGCAGCAGGAGAATGGCATATTAAAAGTTACAAGTTACACACAAAACACAGACCAAATGAAGCAGGAACTAGTGTAGCGTGGAACTGAGAAAAAAAAACAAAAAAACACACTGCTTCAAACAGACGAGACAATGAAGTGGTGACAACGAGAACGTCATACTGACAAACATCCTGTCTAGACAGTCAGCCTAAGCCTCATTTAGGTTCACAGGGGCAACCACGAGCTATCCGTTACCCATTAACCAACATGACAGCCACTCTGTGGGGGTATCCTCTTAAAAGTCTGCCAAACATTAAACATACCGAGGCCATCTGGGTGCTTTGAATGCAGCGCTATAGGAACTCTTAAAATATGGAAATAGTCTTTAGTTTATTGTATGCCGTTGATGCATTACAGAATTATTAGTCATGAGCATAAACAAATGCATAGCAGGTTCCTCAATATGCTCTGTTGAGACATCGAGGCCTACTGCAAAAATATCAATTTGCTAGTCCATACTGTTAGCATAGCAGTTTGGAAAATGTGTGTCAATGGAAAGACAGCGTGATCCAGATAATTAAAATCTTCTCTGAAACAAAGGAGAAAAAAAAATGTTAAAAGGGGGCGGAGGGGAGGACAGGGGTGTTAAAGGTGCCGTTATAAAATCCCCCCAGGGTGTTCCCAACCCTGAATAATGTTATTATGGGTGTCAGTAGGTCAATCCGCTGAATAGAATTATAGCACTATTATATAACTCTGCACGTCTCCATAAATATGGGTGGCAGCCCAATATACTGTCAATATGTCAACACCGAAGCGCTACTCCTTGATGGCCACACATCAGCAGGCAACAGAACGTGTTGGTACTAGAACACACACAAACACAGGAGCAGGTAAATATTTCACTACGATTGTGGGACAAATAATGATGACAAGGCTGTTTCTACAAGCATGCCATTCAGTCTGCGTTGCTGAAGACCGAACGGTAACCTGAGCACCGGGTCTTTCGCCAGCGCGTGCACGTGTGAGAGTCTCTCGGGGTACACGGTGTTCCCAGGAAGATTCCCATATCCTGCTCAGCAGAGTCCATGAAACAGTGCTCCATTTAGAATGGAACTGATTAAACACTCACACTGATTGAGAGAAGGCGATGAGGGGGAGAGAGAGGGGACTGGGATGGAAGGAGGGGAGGGGGGGAGTAGAGATTACAACAGGATGTCCCCTTTAATTTCTTACTAATCTGCCTTTCATCCGCACCGTACATCCCCCCCCCGGACATCTATCGGCACACGGGATGTTCGGTCAGGTACTGATTTGCTTTGATGAAGAACGAGGGGTGGGGAAGAGAGAGGGAGAGAGAAAGAGAGACAGAGAGAGAGAGAGAGAGAGAGAGAGAGAGAAGGCATTTACCTCGTATGACAAGCTACAGCTGTTCCGGCATGTTCCAGTCAGCCCAAACCAGATCACACTACTAGAGCGGGCTGACATTGATCACGCACGCACGCACACACACCTCTCTTCCCAGCAAGTCTCATTCTCCAATCATCGCCAGCCCATCAAGCTCATTCCTACTCATTTCCATAGGAACCAGTGCTGATGGTCAGACATTTGGGTTTCTTGCTGGTAACTAACTAGCCTTACACTAGCTGATCTAAGGCCAGCAAATTCAACAGTGGGACCAGACAGGGGCATTCGCCTTAAAGCCTGCAGGCACGCCAAGCACCTACCTCTGCCCTTGAGCAAGACACAGAGTTACTATGTGGTTCAGCAGTTCAGTTTCATGCTGGTCTACGCCCTCTCAAGCTCTGCCCAGTGTGTGTGTGTGTGTGTGTGTGTGTGAGGGACGGGGCTAACATCTCGCGATACCATCCCGGCATCAGTCTGGACAGGCTTAGGCCTGTCTGACAAGTCTGTCATTTGCTTAAGCCAATCAGAGTCGTGCCGGCAGCTATGGGTGTGGCTTAGGTGTGATGTCACCGCGTGATGGTCAGATGGTCCGTGCAATAAATTGTCTTGTTTTTATTAAGTGTCTGCCCATTGCTGCGTCTGTGGACAGCTTCCCAGATGGTTCTGTGGAACAGACCATCTGGAGCATCAGGCTGGGCAACGCATTCAGCATGTCAAAACAGTTGTATGTGGTTTTTCTCACTTTACACCACATGCATGAATGCACATGAATCTTTCATATTAGACGCAGATCTATTTACTACTATTTCATCCGTACAAAAAAGATCAGCGCACGCGAAAGAGCTGCTTTCTTTTAGCAGCGGCAACGCTAGTCGCCGCCTTCCTACTCGTCAGGCCGCAACTTCCGCTCATTTGTGCAAATACTTTAAGTGCCAATTAGGCAGGACGGATTGTTGAAAGAACGGAGGACTTCACGGGCGTTTGATTTATTGAGTTAGAAGTCGGCTCAGCAGGTTTGCATCTTCCAATGTCTTGCACATTAAGTATTGATAAATTGGGCTCAGGCGTGCGCAAACACGAGCAAGGCATCGTTTAGAACCGTAAGGGGAGGCGAGAGGAGAGACAAACATCCCAGGGACCTACAAGGATCTGGAGCCACATGAACAAACAGCTTTGTTATGTTTGAGGAGCAAACAGCGCTTCTTCTATTCAACCGAACGGGCGATCAAAACACTCTTCAAGGTCAGATCCCAAGCATTGCTCCTGGGCCACGGCAAAGTCAGACTCGCACTTCAGAACCAGGCCTGAAACATCATGCAGTGAAAACTATGTTTGCAGCCAGAATCCTACGGCGAACACAAGACTCGATGCCAGACTCCGCTTCCCGCTGACGTGAGAAAACGCAGGCCAGAAAGCACCAGCAGCATCCAGATGTGAAAAGCCTCGCATAGCTCTCGCGCTAAATATAGTAGAGTATCAAATCAGCTATGTGGGAACCAGATCTCTCCATTTACCGAGGGGAAGAGATGCCATACTATGAAGGGTCTATAGGGTCTAAAGTCTACAGGGACTGTACAGTGCATCCCTTATATAGAGATAGAGAGATGGCTGTGGCCTCCCCTCGCAACACCGCTTTTGCTATTATGTGTAGCGGTCAGTGTTTGGCTAGGCTAGTGACCCTGCCTCCACCAGTGTGAAGCGATAGGGCGCAAGTCAGCCTAGTAGAACATGAGCTACGCCTCAAGAGTCAAGCTGCGAGCTTTGAAGAACTACAAGAGCATTCAATGGGTAACGGTGAATAAGTTAACATGGCTCCTGTTAATTATACACTTCATTGTGTAGTAGCACAATCATTAGCCAGAAACCAACAGGTATGCCTCAGCTAACTGTCATTTCTAACAACTGCCGACAAGAGAGTTGCTTCTGGGGGGAGGGGTAGAGAACATAGCATTAGTTTGTGCGGGGGGGGACACACACAAAGCACAACCATGTCTTAATACTTAATACATTGTGTTTACATGCTTAACACATTGTTATAACCCTGCCCATTTATATAAAACTGACTGAAACCAATAAGCCAAAACAGACAAGTGTAATGATTACCGGCCACTGTATACTACCAAATGCGTGGCCTCGCACAACGTGGATGAGCGCTAGGGCTGTTCCAAGCATACTGCACGCGGATGCGTCTGCCATTTCTGTATAAAAAAAGTGCTTTGAAAACCGAACGTTTTGGAGGTACGATATTTACGGCACGCGCCCAAGTCCACGGATCGCCGCGTTCCGCGGAAAGTATGCCGGGCCTTAAGTTAAGATCGCAGCATATCTATGCATACCAAAATGCTGCGATTTAATGCACTTTGGATAAAGGCAACTGAAAACAATGTCCATATCTCATCTTCCTAGTTTCTCTCCCTCTCTCTCCCCCTCCCTCTATCTCTCACTCCCTCCCTCCCCTGTTCATTCAGGATTGTGTCCAAGACAGACGGCCAAAGACAGAAGCTTATTGGGAGTCTTGCTGCGGCCGCCGTACTGCTTCAAAGAGCATCCAAGATGGCAGACTTCAGTGCGTGCCAACCCCGAAGAGACAGAGCAGAAGAAGAAAGAAGAAGAAGAAGATGACAGGAGGACACAAAGAACAGGGGGAGAGACAGGTATGGCGGGGTGGGGGTAATACAATGGGGGGGGATTTATATATGAGGCAGAGAACAGAAATGCCACCCCCTCGTCCTTGGTAACATTGCAATTAAAGAATATACCTGATGCCACCAGCAGAACGCCAATCTAAAAAAATAAACCATGCATTCCATATAACAGGGCTAAAAACATGACTTCTCCCAGCAACTGACACAATAGCAAACTGTTCCTGTGAACTCAACCCACACACATTGGGTTGAATATTGGGTGAAAGGCTTTTCCTACAAATAAATGCTTCTTTAACAAGCACACACATTTTACATGTGACATTGTATGCTAGTTATGGACAAAATTGTTTGAATAGATTTGAGAGAATTACGACCAGATAAAACTGAAGCGCATTTCCAGTGCATGGAAAATGTTTGTCTGTGAAAAGCAGCACATTGATCCAAGGTCTGTTGCTTGCTGCCTGCATTAATATGCTCCAGATGGCCCATATGGGCCTGACAGAAGACTAGATCTGCGAATCTGTGTGCATGTTTACACTTTGCCTACCTTAACTTTGCCTAATTCTGAGCGGGCTCGTAACTGCGTGTGATTCATATGTGCGAGAGTAGAATTTAATGCGTTAATGAGCATGCAATCGCAGTCATAAAAGTTATTTCTGCAACTGTCATACGTAAAAGCAAACTTGTCAGTGTGTAATTGGAGTAAACGGTACTCAAAGTCTTGAATGCTCAGAATGTTATAATGCCACCCGTGTCTACAATTCCGTTGTTTACTCAATTCCAGTAGGCTATACACTTATAGTAAGATATGGATGTGGAAAATGACATGATAGTTTGACTGGATAAGTGTCAGAATCTACATACAGTAAAAATCCCTCATATTGCCCCCACCACTAACACACACACACACACACACACACACACACACAAAAGACTCAGTGGCAGAAATGTCAGTATGTCTGGGCTAACATTGGTATTGAATGTTCCACTTCACCCTAATGCGTTTAGTGTTTTTTCAGAGAAGAGAGATGGCCTTTCACCTAAGTTGACCTACTGACCCCACAGACACAAGCAGCCAAGGTCACTGACAAGACAAATATGCACATAGAATTGACAAAGCGTATGGAACAGGCGTTGATGACCGCGATAGTCTGTGTACTCTAAAATTCTCAAAGAATATATAAGTGTAAGGCTTCTGCCACTTTGCGCTGACAGAAAGATAAATGCACAAGTGTATTATTCAGAGGTACGGTATGCCTGCGTCTGTCCCTATACTGCTGTGACAGCTATATGCGTCAACTAGTCACAGCACGGCTGATATTCACTCGAGATAGGGAACATGTCGACTGTGTGCGCGTGCTTGTGTATTTAAATATAACCTTGGCTTTTTCCGGTGCCTCTTTTGAATGAAGCTAGAGAGGAGATATAGATTATATAGAGAAAAGGTATCTTGACAGTGCATCACGCAGACCTCTCTCTCTGAATATATAAATGTTATATAAGGTTGTATCGAGGTCGTATCCATTGTCAAGAGAGTGCCACATTAAAACCAGGCGCTATAGGCTTACACCTAGCTATGTGTCACTTCGAAAGACATACCAGCACAAATCTAGTGTTGCTGTGAGGAAAACAGAAACTTCTCATAGTTTTTCCTCTCAGCGATTAAGGATAAATGACAGATGACAGCCGGCAGACACATTAAATTAGAGGTTACCGCAGAACAACAAACATTATTCTCTTGTATTGATTCATTCCTAACAGTGACTCCTTCTGTTACCCCTTGTGGCCTGAAACCAAAAAAACGCTGCACTTAAATGTAATGCTTTGTAAGCAGTCAAGGTCCAGAGCTCAGGGCTATTTACAAACCGCTACCCAACCCCGTCCTCAAATGCTGCATTCTGACCTCACGACCTCTGACCTCTGCAGCCCACCCCTTAATCACCGACGGGGAGTAGCCAGCCTGGGTCAATAAACAGAGTTGGGGCTGTTTGTGCTTCGCAATCACTCTAATTAAACACGGGTCAAATAAGTAGACCTTGGCTGCTTGAGCAGTCTTTGAACACGAGACAAAAGTCTGCTTCTCAGACAAAAGAAAAAAAAAAAAAAAAGGAGTGTTTTTGTTCAAAAGAACTCATTACTTTCACGGAGAGGAGTGTATCAAGGCAGCTTCAGCTGCTGCATGTGAGCAACTACACGGACTAGAAATAAAAGTAGGGAACTTGGGGAAAAAAAGACAAACTTGTTCCCGGTCACTTGTTCCATGGACAAAGGTGACCCAAGAGTTTGTTCAGGCATGACGCACAAAGAAACGAAGATAACCCCATCTGATCAAATCTCTCACCTGGGTCTTCCAATATTCCAGCCGCTTCCCAGGTTTAAATGAAAGTCTCACCATTCAACCAGGGTCATTACGCCTGCCCCAACTACGTTTTGACAACTATCCCTTTTCCACACTTACAGAACAGATGAGGGAGAGCTACCACCTTTGTAGTGCAAAAAAGGTGAAACCATGAACTTGCTTTAGGCTGGCTATACATGTAGCATACATCTTATCATATAAAGAGCCACTTTGCTATTTAACAAGCCTCTAGACTACGGGTGCACAATATATCTAATATGTATCGTTATCGCAATATCACCTTGCGCAATATCATACCGAAAATGTTGCAGGAAGTGCAATATTCAGTTTATTTTGTGGACAGTTGCGTCCGTTGGCTGTTTGGCTTAGTTGTGTTTGATTTAGACAGAAGTAAGATGTGTTGTAGCTGAGAAAGCTAATGACATAATCGAAGATCGAAGAGGAAACAAAAAGAATGCCTCTTCGCTATCTTGGAATTCCTTTTGTCCAATTTATTGTTACTGTCCAATGTGACTGTTAATTGAAAATGTGTTGTTTTGATATGTTATGAACATATTTTGATGGATTGTCCCATAACCTTTGTGTGTTTACTTATGTTTAAAAATATAGAAATTAATAGATTTTCATGCTCAATATGGCAATATCACATTTTATTAATATTGTGCACCCCTACTCTAGACACCATTGTCCAGAAATTCATTTTTGCAATAAGAAGTGGGGAAGAAACTCCATCCTGCACTGTAGAATGAAAGAAATGTGGGCCAAATAAAAAGACATTAGGAGAAATTAAACGCGATTAATCGACTGTTCGGTTCACACATTTGGCAGCGTTTGCCCCCCTGTATTTGTGTTGTGAGCAAGTCTGAGAGGAGCAGGTTTGATGGAGGGCACTCTTTGGCCCTTACACTTGGCAGAGCAGCAGGCTTTTAGAAAACCAGTGGGAGCGTTCGACGGTTCAACTGTAAAGCAACCCAAGCACAAAAGGCTAGAGACGCACCGCAACAAACCGTAAACAACTTCTGTTGAGCTTGTACGCCACAAAAAGCCAGACGAGCACGCAAAACGGCAGCGCGAGACATGGCGCGTGTATCCCCTTGTGTGTTGGGAGATGCCGAGCTCATCCATCGTCAAAAGCACGCGAGTGGTAAAGAGGGCTTGCCTACCTGAATGCTAAGCAACCACAGCCTAATGACATGTCTGCACTAAACTCACGGCATGCATCGCACGTGCACGTAAGAATATTATTAGCTACAGCCATTTAACACGCGGGCGATTAATAAAGCTGCACAATCAAGCACGTGTTCAAACGTGAAGTAATTCCCCTCCATAATAATGGCCGATCTGTTATATAGTGCGGCCTATAAGGCATTGAGTGCAGCTAGTGAAGAGGTGTGTGTGCGTGTGTGTGTGTGCGTGCGTGTGTGTTTTCGCTGGTGCGTGCGCACACTTGGCATTCATTAAGTTAAAACAAAACAAGCAGGCAGGAGCTGAGTCTCGGCCAAGAGAGAATAAGAATAGCTTTGAGGAGAGCCAAAGCGCTAGGGTTCGAGAGAGGGGAGGGATAGGCAGACTCAAGTAGGCCAAGTATTCATACAATGGGTCCTAAACTCCTCCACATAAACACGCTCTAGCCGCCTGCCTCTGTGGCCCTGTGTACATGTTTGTGTACCCTTTATTCAAACTCACTTCAAAAAAAAAAGGGGCCCAGTGTCCTGGCCGGCGACGCCATGGAAACCCTTTGTGATCTCTAAAAAAAAATCAGATGAGTCAGAGCCAGATGCACGATGATGGCGCATCATCGCGGTGGCGACGTAATATGCATGCAGGTCGCCAAAGAAATACGAAAAAAATTAAAAACATAGATAGGCAGATTATACAGTACATATGAGAAAGGCAGATTACACATCTGAGAAATGTTAGAAAACAGATACAGACATGTCTACAAAGGTCCTTCTGAACAAAACAACTTGGGCATGTCCTTATTTAAGAGTAAAAGGGTAAACGAACACAAACTATGTCAGAACATTGGTGTTTGGGATGAAATATTACATTTGGGTCACTGCATTAAATGAAGCAAATCTATTGTGCGTGGATTTTCTGGCCATCGATTGTACCTCAACTCACGCCTTTGACACTGATCTCATAGACCAACGGGAGATTGATTTGACAAGGAATATTGAAAAGGCACTACCGGCAAAACCCATCAGTGTGGTAGATGCACTGGCAGTATGGTTTTGGCAACAATAAGTAGTCGAAAATTAAACGGGGCGATCCACGGGCGGGGTTTGCATTACAATTCAAGTAGCACAGCAAACATCTTAAAAGACATGAACGCATTGGCGCTCGCCATCCTCTCCCCCTGTGTAGGGAACATGGCCGTGCCAAAGAGCTGGCGCGTTGGAAGTGGGTATGGTGCCGCCATGCCCGTGTAGCTGCCAGTGTCAGGGGCATGGGAAGACAAACACAAAGCTGATCTCAGAGACTTCTGAAGAGGCATGCTTCCTGCCAGAAATCACTTGCACCTGTCTTGTCTCTTCTCCATGCCCTCCCCGTTTGTTTGGTTTGGATTTTTTGAACTGCCCCACCTCCACTCATAATTAGTGTTTTCCATTCCCCAATATGTCTCTCTCTCTGCCACCTTTGGTCAGCACAGCACAAAAAGGCTGGCATACCCTCATAACCATCCTGTTCCCACACCATGGCCGCTAAAGTCATTTATTTCACATGCACATACATAATAAAGCGTGTGTGCGCACACACACACACACACACACACACACAATGAAAGGCACTGCCAACTGCTGTCTGGGGCCGTGTTTCATTTATGCCGGGCACACACTAGACAATGCTACCCATGTACAAAATGTAAGAGACCACACACCTAACGTCAGACACAAATCTGATTTACGGTTTGATTGATGTGTGTGTGTGTAGAGGGAAACCATTTGGCTAAAACATCACACACCAACCGATTCCATTCCCAAATTCCAAGAGTGGAAACACTGCAAATCTCCTGCGAGAAACAACGTGACTCAATGTAAACATGGCGGACAAGCTTTCACAATCTTTTCTCCAGAACATAAAAAAAATAAACAGACAATACAAACACAATCTGAATAAAATACACTATAGCGTCTGTTGTGATTACTTGTGATTAATTGTTGCTATCACTTTAAATCAGCGTGGCTCCCAGCTGGCCATGGCTTTCCCACGTGACAATCACTGCCTGCGTACTTTGCTGTTCTCAGCCTTCCCTCCCACACTACAAGATTTTGGATCGGAAATATTGAACATGTCTAATATTTGCGATGATGGATCGGTGAGGACCTAATCATTAAAAAAAAAGAAACCCTCTTCAACATACACCTACACCACAGGATAATCCATCGGTAGAGCCATCACCAAACCAGTTCTGACCGGTGTCGGAAGGGGAAAATCTGGAAAAGAATTAGGCTAATTATCCTGTAGTGTGTGCCCGGCACAACGGAGAGAGACTCTATTCACACTGCCCTGAATGCTGCGTGTTGTGCATGAGAACTAATAGCTCTCATAAAACGCATTTTCCACAATCAACTATGAAAGCGTTGTGTGACTGACATCCATTTCTCCGTCTATGTGACCTGAAGAGCATTGTGGTTTCACATTTGTGTTCAACTCTGTTTTAACTGGCCACTTCATATTTTCATTTTAATGTTTATGTCTGTATGACCCATCGACAATTTATCTACTTGACATATTTACTGCAAATTACGATATTAGCGTAAAGACGGTGGCACTTCCAGAATAACGTGCGTTTTCTATTACCTGGGTTAAACGAGGTACAAATAAACACCAAATACTTTCTGGGCTGTTGAATGATTGTAATGACAAGGTGCAGAATGGAGTTTAAGAGGAGTATCAAATGGCAGCTAGGAGGATGTAGGCAGGTGCTTTCTCACACCCAGTAAATTAAGTCTGTATGGGTTATTTCTACAGGGACATCTGTTGCCGTACGGTGGCCTGACACCACCCCTAGCTTTATTAATGATGCTTTGATGCCCTGTGCGTGTGTGTCCTATCATTAGGGATTTGCTGTACTACTTGAATTATAATATACACTCTGCCCTTCCTAGGAAACCCCCAAGCATAAACCAACCATGCTTGTATACCAAAAAAAAACAAAACAACCCTTGATGTTTGAGTCAAAGCTTATAGACAACCCTATATGCACATTGGTTTTACATGCTTGTGTGCATGTACTTAATCACACCACCAAAATAATTTACATTGCTACAATTCAAATATGTTTTCAAATCGTTTCCAACTTGATATTTTCCAAATTAATAAAAAAATAACATTTTCCAAAAACATTTCCATGAGAAGGCAGCACGCTTTGCAAATCTCTCTGCCAAGTGTCAGTTTTTTCTGCTTTTAATAATTGAAACGTGATATGAAATCCCTTTCCACTGGCAACAAATTAACATCTTATTTGTCCTTGTTCGTTTCTTTAAATTATTAATTTGAAGATGCAGTGAGATTTCTTCAAGTGGCTAATTAAAACTCACTGCAATGACATTTGTGTTTCAAGACGAGGGGTGCGCTCGTTAAGAGACCCTGGCGCTCTCTGAACCACCACTATTTACACTTCCTTGTAGATGTGGTCGTTTCGCATTACACAGCTAATAGGCAGCTTACGCTTATCTGCACGCAAGACGCAAAGCGCAAGAAAGGGGAAGTAAATTAAAATGAGCATTTAGTACTTAATAAATCAACCCACCGAAATGTGTCACAAGGCGTTGTGTACAGTAGTTTTGCCTGTGTCAAAACTTAGCTTGTTTCTTCCTTTGAATGTGTCTGTTCAGTTCCCTCATTCACCTTCTTTTACATTTCTCACCTTCCTTCCTTCCCACTAAGCATCTGGTTTATACCTTATGGGTTATTAATATGGAGATCGAAAAAGGCGGGGCAAGCCGGGACACAAGGATAAAATGTAGAGTAAAACCAGGGTGTGAAAAATAAAAGAACAAAGGTTTGATGTGACAGGAAAAGGGCAACAAGAATAATAGTCTGTAGAGTGTAAGAGTTCTTCTAAAATCTCTTTGCAATGTTAATGACAAATAGGCTAATTGTATTAGCATAAGCTTTAACACATGATAATGCAAACAGACCCCGGGCCTCTGATCCATGTATACAGATGTATAGAGGGTTTACCATTAACATAAAGTATATTTCCCACATGTAGGTGTCTGAATTAGCAAGCATCAGCTATTGTCAATGCTTGCAACAAGAAAAGACAATAGCTGTGGAATTGGGCTCTCACACACACACACACACACACACACACACCTCTTCTTTGCAGGCCCATCCTCACAGTACTCGCTGCTTCCATCCAGGCCCTGGGAACACAAGGAGGCACCTTCCTTGTGGCTGCCCTTTGACCCAGAGCCGTTCAGCTGCCCGTTGACCAGGGAACCTAAAGAGAGAGAGAAAGAGAGAGTTTATAGTTAAGAGGATAGTTTTAAACGTTTTATCAAACCGCTTCTAATATTTGTCGGTTGTCTTTCTTCACCAGTTCCACATTTGTCCCTGGAGGGCATACTTGGATATTGTACATAAGAGTGAGGAACGGATTAGCTTTTTGGAAGCTGGTATTGTTTGTGCTAGCCTAATCTATATTAAAGAAAACCAAAGCAATGAGATGCGTATATATATTGCGTCATTTGACATTCTATTGGACTTAATTGACTGAGACATAATTAAATGTTTAGCAAACTGAGTTAGACAAAGAAAAAAGGCCCCCAGTCAGACAACTCAAAAGCAACAGCGACCAATGAGAATTCCAATTAGGTCAGGAAAGAAGAGTGGAAGTCAATGGTAATTAAGAAAGACAGCCAAATTAAATAGGCATTACAGGGCCTTGGTTTTATTATGGTCAGTGTTTGGTTTTATATGGTCCTCTTCAATTCAACTAGAAAAGTTCAAAGCATTTCCAGTTCATCAAAAAAATGCATCAAGGCACTGCCAAGCAGATCATCAGTAATTGGACACAGATGGACAGTTGAGGGAACAAACCTGCACTGCTCCAAGTTGCAACAGCCAATTTATGAGAACTAAAAGCTGAGGATGCGTATTGATATGATTTTAATGAAGCTGTTAACAGCTGTAACTGGTCAGACAATGAGGTTGTTGTTGTTTTAATCAAAATTAATGATTCATAAATTAATTAATTATAGACCACACGTGTCACAGTTTATTTAAACCAGTGGTTCACAAACTGTTGAACATTTACCCACAAACAGAAATGGTGCATTGCTTGCAAGCATTGAAGCTAGGGTAAATACAGTAACAGCAACAAAACATGAATAGAACATTCTGCAATAAAAGATCATTTAAAGATTTAGATTTCCTGACACCTAAAAACAATACCGCACTACCTCTTAACACAATGAACTTAACCCCTCTTCAAATGACTCATCACTTTAATCCATTGGCGGCACAGTTTCTCTGGCCCCTCCCACCGCCAAGCCAAATTCCATTTGACTGACGATTTAGAGGAAGTGTCAGTCATCCTGCACCCTCAAAACCATAATGGTAGGTGTCAGAGGGAAAATAAATTAGTGTAATAAGCGGAGCAAGGGTTAGGATAAGTGGCGGCTTGAATGATAGCCTGTTAACAAGAAGGCTACTGTTGAACAAGCCCGGGCATTGTGTGTGTTGAAACAGAGACAGGCCAGGTGGGTGGATCAAATGACAGTATGGGACACTGTAGGCATTCCCTCCCCCGCATCACACGTGAATGGGTGTACACGCAAATACACAAGTGAAGACCAGTTTTATGCCACCTTTATGCCATTGTGCTTAACACCTTGCTGAAGTATACAGTATCCTTTCAAATGGAAGTCATCGCCCTGAAGCTAACACACACAACATTTTAACACGTTTCCCCTATAACCTTCGTGCTCTCATTTTCTGGACAGGCTGGTACCTGAGATCGGTGGTACAGTCATCGGACACACATCGTTATGCTTAAATTGTTAATAAGCTTCCTTGCTGACTAACACAAGTGTATCAATAGGAATGCAACATGCTGGCATTTGAGACTGAGAGTCTATATGCTGAAGGTGAGTCACTGTTTGCAATGCCTTCCTTCTCACGAAAGGTTTCCATCAAGCTCTTATCACTCAAGGAGCGGCGGAAAACAAATGAAGCGCCACTCCATCTTTGGCATTACATTAACTTAACGTGTTCCTGCAACGCAAACTTGACATTCTTTAAAAAGGAGATAAAGAACTGACTACCGAGTGCCACGTCTGCTTAGTAGTATTATTTGCATTTTCAAAATGTTTAAGTGACTTGCCAAAGCTAAGCACATTTTATTATCAATGCCAAAATCATTAAGTTCATTATCTCTAAAATAAATGTTAATGTCGTAGGTTAGTAGGTGTGAGTGGATACTTGTTTACGATCAAAATTGTTAAAGGCAAACGTAGAAGAGAAAATAAACTTCACCACCAAAAGACAGACTGCCTATTTACACCAGCACACACAAAAAAAGAGAAAATACCTAGCTCATTAACTTTAATTGTGCTTGAAAAATGATTGGCATGCGATATCCCAACAGAACACAAACAAATTGGCAGAGGCCCATATTAGCCCCTACCCCCACCATGCTACCCTCCATCCCTCCCAAGGGTTTTTTTACATATGCTGGTCATACATGAATGCCTATTTGAGGGGCAGTTCTTTGGGGGGGGGGGGCTTGGGGGACCGACATGGAAGATCTAGTCAGTCAGACAAGCGGGACGAGGTGAGAGGGGGGTGGGGGTCTAAAATTGAGCCCCTGGTGCCAGCTAAGGCCTAGCACAATGAAGCCTGTGTTGTGGGGCTGCTATGGTCAGGTGATAATGTTAGCATTAGCCGCAACGTTATCCCAATGGCGGGAAAAGCACCGGGAGCAGCTGGGAGTGGGTTCATAATAAAATGTATGCATGTTTAACGAAGCCCGCCTTCTCGCTGTGCAGGTAGGCAGGTAGAACAGACAGACAGACAGACAGACAAAAAGAAAGAATACATCACAGCACTCAGTGGAGCCTACTGTATTAGCATGGGCCATAGTAATACGGGAAACCACAGCAGCCTAATGCTTATAAAGGCCATTAACAGAAGCAGAGAGGGCCATCTTAGAGACCTTTGCTTCAGTGACATTATGCAGAATGTAAAAAAGAAAATCCATTCAGTTGGCAGCATTCTTTAGTTTTCTTCTAATGCTTTTATGCACCCTTTATGCAGTTTTCTCATGCCTTTGATGTCTGCACACAATTGTGGCCAATATAGAAACAAAGCGCAACAATGGCGTGTTTTATTTTTGGGAATTCCCTGGTTGGCTTGAGCAATGAGCAGTAAATATAGTAAATGTGACAAATGGGTATGCGCTAACTCCAAATATATTGCTCTGTCTTTATACTCAAACGGCTTTGACTAACCACTTTACACTGACCACAACCCAGAAGAAAAGCACACAGCATTCACATGTAGAGCATGGCATCTGCCCAGCCTAGTTTCAGACTAGAACTTGCATGTATCAAAGAGAACATGCTATTTCCATCACGGTCCAAGAGCCTGAGAGAGAGAGAGACTCCAGCAGTAACAATCAGTGGCAAGTTGAAGGCACTTTGTGGTACTGCGTAGGACGCAGTACCAATAACGGCCACCAGGCACTTTGCTCCCCAAACACGGACCGTCTGAATGGAAGTCAAAGAGGATGAATGTGTTCAAAATAAAAAGAGACGTCTCACTGTGGCAGTGTGTCATGGTGCCACAGTGCCTGCACTATGACAGGCAGGTGGCAATGGGAACGTGCTGTTACAGAAGTAAGTGAGAGAGACGCAGTTCTGACAGAGGAAGAACAACATTATGGTTAGGCTTCTTACCAGACAGGACGGGGGTTTGGCCACAAGCCAACTCCTCCATCAATAGCACTCAAACAGAGGGGAGGAGAGGGGAGAGGGGAGGAGGGAGGAGAGGAGGAGAGGAGGAACACGAAGATAATGAAGGGGAGAAAAACACAGGAGAGAGAGAGGAGAGAAGTGGTAAGCGAGGCAGAAAGAGCTCCTGGGGGAGGTGGAGAGATGGGAGAAAGAGGTGGAGGATGAGTGTGTGTGTGTGTGTGTGTGTGGGGGGGGGGGGGGGAGGGCCCACAACGTGGTCACGGTCGAAGGGGATTAGAACGGGTGCAAAGGAAGAGAGGAAGAAAGATGGAGGGGAGAGTTTGTAACTAGACTCCTATTGATGTGTGGAACGAACCTCAGCGCCCGTGCGTGCGTGCGTGCGCGTGCGTGCGTGCGTGCAAGGACAGACTTCAGAAGGGAAGGACGGACGGGGGACACAGCAACGCAGAGGAAGAGTGGGCTAAGGAACGGAAGGGCATGGTGTCATTTGGTTAATAATGCAGGGAGCGTTGGGCGGGGGTGGGGGCAGGAAGTGAGGGAGGGGGGGGGGGTAGATGGATGGCTGCCAACTGTGAGAGATAAAGTGGCCGGGGAGATGGCATGATGGGGGGGGGGGGGGGTGAAACACAACA
>JAODOY010024610.1:0-22176 GCA_025399855.1 Forbesichthys papilliferus
ACATATTCAGCAGAAATACATGCATATACACAAATATTATCCACATACAGTAATTATAATCAAGCATACATTATATTCGAATGTACTGTATTGTATGTATGATCTTCATATTATAAGTAATTACACAAATGTATAATTAGAAGCACAAACAGGTTGTTTGGACGGAAGAAAAAAGAGATGCCTTGAAGAGGTGAAAAGAGGTAATGGATCTAAGAGTACTGGGCATATTGTTCCAATCAGAAGGGGCTTTAAATGTAAATGCACATCGTCCAATTTCACTTAAAATTCTAGGAACAATAAAAAGAGGATATTCTGTGTTTCTTAGACTATACAATGATCTATGTGGGATTAAAAATTGCTTTAAGTATGAGGGATAATTAAGGAAAATACATTTAAATATACACTGTATCCAATGAAAATGTCTTCTAGATTTAGGTGTTAACCAATTCAGTTTTTCATACATAAGACAGTGATGAGTTCTATAAGGACACCTCAAAACAAATCTACAAAAACTATTATAAGCAACATTGAGAGGACAAAGATTTGTTTCTGTGGTATTTTGATAGACAATATCAGCATAATCTAGTATTGGCAATATTAACTGCGAAATAATTTTTCTAATCTGTAGGGTAAAACAGTTAATAGAGCGATATAATATTCTTAGGCTGCAATTCATTTTCTTTATCACTCAATCAATATGGGACTTAAATAATAGTTATGAATCCAGCCAAATATTTCAATTTCTCCACTTTCTGAAGAGGAGTCCCATCTAGCAATTTGACTAAAGGGTTATTGGTGATATGCGAAAGTTTGTATCTAGTACCAAACATCATACTATAAGTCTTCTTCTTATTCATTAAAAGTTTGTTAAGACAAAACCATTTTTGAACAGCATCAAAGTCAGCTTGTAATGTACTTTAAATGTCAGCTACATCAGTGTAGGAGGATTAGATCACTGTATCATCGGCATATAATTGAATATGGCAATCAGAACAGATTTGTGGAAGATCATTAATAAAAATTGAGAACAGCAGCGGCCCCAGAGATGAACCTTGGGGTACGTCTTTTTCCATGATTGTGAAATCAGATTGACTATCCTGATAAGAGACACACTGACGTCTGAAGTGCAAATATGAGTTAAACCATAATACGGCATTTTTAGAGAGACCAATTGCATAAAGCTTGTCAAGAAGAAAATAGTGATCAACCATGTCAAAAGCTTTAGTTAGATCTATAAATATTGCACTAGTAAACATATTACTATCTAAAGCAGAGGATGTAATTTGTGAATTTTAAAAGTGCCGTAACTGTAGAGAAGTTAGGTCTGAAGCCAGATAGCTAATTAAAATGATTAGAGCTTTAATTTAACATCATGTTCTTCTTTGTCAAAGTGTTATCATGCATGTTAACCATCAAAGAATCCTACTGAAAATGCTGGTGTGCAACTTAAACTTAACTTCCCGTAAAACAATTCTTATTGTTATTTTTTGGCAACGATATACATACTGGTACTTATAGGTCCTCCTTGCTTGTTTTTGTGTGAAGTGTATGCCGGTGTTTTCACGCAGAAGCTGTGGGAAAGATAGTGGCTGGTTGGCCCTAATGCACAAGCTTTAATAGAACTAATGTGAGATTATGGCAGGGAGTGCGCCATGCTGCCACCATCAAATAATCCTTCATCTACTGCTGTCTGGGTTAAACATCAGGAGGAGTGGTTTCAGGGATGGGCCGACCTCATAGAGCTGAGCAGTCATGTTTAATTGTGGGCCCCACTCACAACAAAAGCCCACATAGGACTTTGGACTGAGGTTCTGGGAGAGGGACCCCTATGCAAAGGGGGTTGGGTGAGAGAATGACAAACCTCCGCCGTCCCACCCCTAATTTTAAGGCCTCGGGTTACGATTCCAGATGCATGTTGAGTCATTCATGCATCTGTCAATGACACGGTGAAACCCACGTAACATCTTTCACTGGTAATTTAATGATCTTGTTTTCCCGAGTATGTACTGTACGTTTGAACATTAAGAGACTAGCATATTGGTGAATGTGAGAAAGATGGCAACTGCCAAGATATAAGAGATCCGGTGCCATATTGGTTTAGTCTTATTTAATACATTTTCGAGGGAATATTGTCTGCATGGTTGGTGGTCTGGATACTAACGAAAACTGTTAAGTTCAAACATAAACAGAAAACCCTTCCCCTGTACTAGCCAATACTTGATCTACACCAAGCTCAAGTGTTTTTATTACTTTTTTGCACAATCCAAAGTCACTGGACTTGCAAGCATAGATTGTAGATGTTGAACCAACACATGTTTTCAAAATAACAGTGAAAATGGACCCTTTGTATGTTGTCTGAGATCGAAACATTCAATATCTCACTACAGCCACCAGTAAACCTCACCAATTATGATGTCATAGTTAATCTAAATATCAACTGGTTTGGAATGTTCATTTGTGTCCCGACTCTAGATTAAGATAGATAAAAGGCTCATTGTGTAAAAGAAAAAAATTATTCATGTGAGCATTTAGGGAGAACCATCTTTGGATAAGTAATTTCTTCTCGAAATAAAATGTTCACTTTGATGGGAAGTGCCCTTAAAATGAAACATGATAAGCCTTTATTGATCATGTTTTACATGTTCCTGGCCATAGATGTCAATTAACCAAAATATTAGTTTTAGCCATGTAAATTAAGTTAAAGACCCTTTGGACAACATTGACACAAAATGGTAGTTAACAGATAACATTGATTGTATTAATGTTGAATTGCTATACAGTACATTGTTAATTTATTATATATATATATTATGTACAGTATCACAAATATTTATATTAAAAATCATGTCCACTAAGCTTTAATAACAATCTCAAATAATCACATGGGTGAACATATTACCTTAACATTTTTAACATTGTTAAAGTTAAAAGGAACTTTAAATGAAAAGCAATGTACAGTATAGGATCTTGCCAATGTGTCTGTCTGGAGTGGCCATATAGTGGTTGTTCAGCATAAACCCTTAAGCTATTTTCCTTATGAGATCAGGTCAGCAGTCTGCACATTTACTCTAGCTAACTCCCTGACCACCAGCAACACATTGAATATCTTTCACAATCCTGACCTTACAAAATGAAGAAAGTCCCCCTGGCTGCACTCTGACAATATGATTCAAATAATGTTATGAAAGAAGTGCTCTTTGCTGATGACCAGCAGAGTAGGGATCTTAAGTCAATCAAGAATATTGTTGTAAACAGCTAAATTAATCTGGGGAGCCGTACATTGAAACTGTTTGTGAATGGCAGGTACTTTCAAAAAAATACTTGGCAATCGATTGGATGAACCATCTGGTCGGCAAACCTAAACCACGCCCCTTTAGCTATAAACACGACGCTGATTGGAAAGTTCAGTTGCTACTCGGACACATTCAAAATGATTCCTAGACTTTCCAGATTGATTCTCACGACGAATTTAACCTGAAGCTCGCAAGACCATCCTGATCTTGCTAACTATTCGGTGCAATACAGTTAAATAATACTAATGCTACCAAGTGGAACCGATAATGTTGTAAATTCTGAATGTTACTGTAATGATAGACTATTCTTTATTACAGTAACATTTGGTGCTGTAATAAATATCCTGACCTAGTTAGCTTGTACTCAAACACATGGTATCTTCTCCATATCCTCAGACCTCAGCTCTGCAAACTCAATCACCCCACCCTGTAATCCTGACCCTTGGGCAGTGGCTTTGTCACATGACCCATAGAAGCAGAGCACTGTGCGCACGCACGCAATCTGTAGAGAAGAGGACACAAATGTAACTTACTTAAATTGGTGTCTTAGCGGCATGAAGTCAGGAGGGTTGTGTACACTGTGCCACCAAAGATGGCTGAAATCAAAAGGAACGTGAATTTAAGAACGACTTCACAGAAAACACAAGTCATCTTAAAGTGGTAGTACGTGTTTTCTGTCTTGAGCAAACACTTATGAATTATATTGTGATACCTGAACATAATTAGCATATGGAGCTACATTGTACACTACATATGAAAGTACACTACACAGATTTTATAAATAAAACTTAATGGTATATAGTGTGTGCCTTCAAGCATGGCTTTGCAGAATTAAATGGTAGCTACAACCAGGGTCGGCTCCAAAATGAGTGGAATGGGTGGGCATTTGAGTTTCTCAAAGGGGCACGCATTTACAAAGCAAATTAAAGTGTAGATAAGAATAGCTACTTTACATAATCTGCAGGAAGGTGAAGTCGGCATGCTATTCAAGTCATAGCCAATACCTATAGCCATTTAAATAATATATTTAATAAAACCAAGTCTAATTGAATACATAAAGCAAAAATGTATACAGGTAACCAAAAACCACGAGAAACAACAATCAAAAATGTGTACAGTATAACATGCATGTTCAACTCTGTAATATAGTGGTGTCATTGTAAATTGTTAGGCACATTTATTAAGCAATGGGGCGGTATGTTGGTCAGATATACAGATCAAATGAGCTGTGATAGGCTTTTATAAAGAAATTTCCAAATATGTTTCACAAATTTAACATGGCAATATATTTTTTTACATTCCCCCTCTAAATATATAAACAGAATAGAGGCTGTAGCTAGGGCTTAGCAGAAGCCACTTCCAGTTGGAATGAGACATGTATAGCATACGTATACACAAGCCATTTACAATGAGACTAAACGTTATACTACCTGGTCTAAAGCTGAATTGTTAATGACCTCATATGCTGGTAAAAAAACCTTATACTAATCAGACATTCCAATGAGAAGGAAGCAGGGGCTTGGAACTCTTGATCAGAGTGTAGCTTGTTTTTCCAGAAACGCCTCAATCACACTTTCAAAATAAGATTAGTTAGCATTTCATTTGGGGAGGGCATTGCCTGTCAATGACCCCCCTAGAGCCGACGCTGGCTACAATGCGTTAATACTGTAGCAGTGCAGCAGGTATGTAGGCTGGCCGTAGAACTAAATGTGTCTATTGGAACATTTGGATTTATGCTTTGGGTATGAACTAAATAAGGCCTGCCTGGTCTGTGGTTTCTGTCAAGTTATTTATTATAATGCATTCTTGCTACAGGTGTGACTTTGGTTACACATGACAGTAGTTATTTTGAGTGACAACTGGAACCAGGCCGCTGTTTCTGCCGAACAGGATAAAAAAGTTGCATGTGCACACATTAGGCTTGGTGGGTGCTTTACTTGGAATATAACATGTGCTTGAGTTCAGGGAAGGCCTTAGGAAATCATTCATTCTAACGCGGCTTGTATTTTGGACCAGTAGAACTTCACTTCTTATGAAAAATCTTGCTGACTAATCAAAACTAATTTACTACTTAGACGATTAGACCAACTGAAGATTTTAATGATGAATCGTTTTTGTATTATATTTATTTTATGTTTTTATGCAGATGATATAGCCCAATTGCACAAAGCATGGTGCATAATATGGTTGAATGTATAAGAAAATAAACTAGAAATGTTTGTCAGTTTCTGCAGAAACTGTGTGGGCTAGCTACCCCCCCAAACCTCTTAAAGGGAGGCGCCCCCAGCGACTCTACTCCTAGTTCCTCACGGATAGCTGAGCTTCTCACCCTATCTCTAAGGGAGACGCCAGCCACCCTCCTGTCCGGCTGGGCTCCGTGGCAAACCCAGCCACCAGGCGCTCGCCAGCGAGCCCTCCCTCTGGGCCTGGCTCCAGACGGGGACCCCGGGCTTTCTCCAGGTAGGGTAATTTCTCCTCTCTTATGTACTTTCATGAAGGGTCTTCTGTACCCCTCAACTGAGACCACTTTGCCTCAGGAGACCCTACCTGGAAGCACAAGGCTCCAGACAACACAGCCCTCAGGGTCAGAGGGACACACAAACCTCTCCACCACGATAAGGTGATGATTCCCAGAGAAAAGCAGTCTCTTGTATTAGAATTATCTCGTATCATAGACATATATATTATTAACTAAAAAAATGCACTATACAGACTACGTGAGGCTGAGGCAACAGAAATATGATGCACTAGTAAATAACATGTTTATTTTATTTTTTGTAGCTCCATCATCCATATTTGTTAGACGAGTGACGAGCGGTGTCGTGCCTAATTGTGTATGTCTGCCCAAATCCAAATCAAGATTTTATTTTTATGGGCCAGTATTATTTCTCAAAAATATTTAAACTGGAATACAAGGACATTATTAATTATAATAGGCCACATAGCAGGGAAGATACTTAATTTATTTTATATGAGGCTTATGGCACGTCTATTGCACAAATGTATGTTGCAAACATTGGTATTGTCCATAAAATATCCCTAACCGAATTGACATTGGATTGAAACGAAAATAAAATCGATTTTAGACCTGTGAATCAGAATCTAAACGATTCTGGAAATCACTGCGATACCCAGCCCTGGTTTATAGTGTGGCCCGTTTTGCCGTGAAGCATTTTGCAATTATCGTGAGGTGTCCAGCAAGGACACCAATTGCGCAGAGGGGCAATGACATATGCTATTCTTCCTATTACTATTAAGTCAAAGAATACCACTAAAATTATTTTTTTAATGTTGAGGTAAAAACTTAAATAGTGTTGCTTTAAAAGAGGGGTTAGTCATTTTTGAGAATGCTTGCTAATAATATCCCTCTGCTACTCCACACATTGAAACACAAATAAAGGTTGAGTAGTACTATGGCTTTGTTGATATGAGCAGTTTTCGCCACTTAAAGAGACATATCAGATGATTTTTTCAACATGCACAGAGAACGGTAAGCTAGCGAAATGCAAGGAAATATTTGGTGTATTTGACAAAACATGTATTAGCTTACAAATTAGCTTGCTATACAGTTCACTGCAAACTGATACATTCTGATTCAAATGCATTCTTATCATTTACCAAACAATTCATATACTTTCAAAGATTAGTGAAATTGACAAGCAGATGCATCCCTTTACTCAGGAGGTCAGGTATTTCCACTCATCTGTTTCAACACTCACCTTATCAACTGGTTTTAGCACACTTTTGTAGATTTATCAGTGCAAAATCAGTGTACAGTATCATATTTGAAATGCAAATACACCCATCACTTTAACTATGAGCAGATTATTCACCATTATTGTTTTAGCTCTCGAAGTAATCTGATATTTGTGAAAAATGTATTAATATGGGGTAGCAGTGGCTTGCAAACCCTTCAGGAGCACATTCCACTATAATTCTGTGGTCAGAACCCCAGAAACATAGCCATTTTAATAATCTATCCTTCATCAGGAATATCAAGTTCTGGTGGATTGCATGTTAAATGAATGTTAGGTCTCTACTGAATGAAAATCAGTGTTTGGAGAGAAATACAATATTCCATTGGACCGGTCCTCAGAAGAGCCTAAACCTAGCTTGGGCTGTTGTTGGAAAGCACTGGCTCTGATATGTCATTCATAACAAATTTAAAGACACAAGATTGTTACACTTTAGAACAATGTAGGGTATTTTAATAGCGTGGAAACAAATCATAAGGATCTCTAAATGTGTCCTACATGTTTCTTCACTAATATGTTGGCAATGACAGTAAAGGTGTTCTCTGTGATCAATCATGTATTTTCCATTGAAACTCACTATCAAAATATCTGAAATACTGAAAATTGCCTCACAATGTCTCAATTCAACTCTTCCCTGTATGAACTTGCAAAACAGAGGCTATGCATAATTCTAAATAATCAACAGCAAAAGTGATCATAACCAAACCTATGCACTTGATAGTACTGTGGCCTCACAGCAAGAAGGTCCCAGGTTTGAACCCTGATCGTCCCAGCCTTTCTGTGTGGAGTTTGCATGTTCCCCGTGTCTGCATGGATTTCCTCCAGGTGCTCAGGTTTACCCCACTACCCAAAAAACATGTTAAATTCACTATCTCCAGTCAGTGCCATTGACCTCTATATGGAGTAGGTCCCCGGGCGCTGCACAGTGGCTGCCTACTGCTCCCTTGAGGGATGTTAAATGCAGAGTACACATTTTGCTATGTGTATGTGACAATAAAAGAGCCTTCAGGTCTGGGTGTGTGGTCGACTGCTTTGTGTGCTTTACAGTACAAACATTGTCTTTCTACTTTATTACTTGTATTAAAAACTGTATTATAAGTGAAAAACTAAAACGTATTATGAGGCTGCATATATCATTTATTTTATGTAGACTAGATTTAATGTATTTGATGTTAGAGTAGACTGTATATGGCAGGACATTTGTTTTCATAGTCATTTTTATAGGGGAAGGGGGGGTGGGCAGGACAACTTCTGTCAGATTTGTCCCCCAAATGATGACTTCATGGCTACGGCCTTGTGATCCACAGTGCTGTCCTGAACTCCTGGCACAATGAGGACATGGAAAGATGAGTTGGCATTTTTTGCAATAATGACTGAAAGCACACTTGACTGAGTTCACTGTATATCTGTTTAATCCCTATGGAAGGAATCAAACCACAGACAAGGCCTCTATTCCTAATTATGCATTCCATTTTGCTAAATGAAACATTTTACTATGTAATTTTGAATGCAATGTGTTTAAGGCACTATAAGTAACAGACAGTGTTAGGGGTGCATACCATGAAACCATTGCTTTGTTGTCCAGTCCCTGGCATAATGAGTATTTGCAAGAAGACCAGTAAGTTTAGTCAAGATGCGATGTTTATAGCTATGAGGAAGTAAAACAATTCATAGGATTTTGCAGCATAAGTGACCTAGAAGCTTGTAATCATTACTGAGACCATCGGCAATAAAGTTTAGAATATTCCAAACTAGCACCGATGATCTTATTTCCTTATGCCAGATACATGCTACCATCACAAAAACAGACTTTTGTTAACCTCCAAACCCAATGCCGTTAATTTCTTAGAAGTAGTGTAACATTATTTTTTATTAAACAAACTGAAATTAATTTTCCTTTACTACACATGTTGACTTAATAGTGTTGCTATTCATTTCCCCTCTGGGATAAATAAATAGTTCTGTTAGCTTATGTAATGTCACCTGTTAATTTAGCTTAAGGTGCACCATGCGTCCACACTCAAAAGGACAAATAAGGCTAGGAACTCACATGTTACCTGCATTTTAAGGACAAATCAGAACGGATGAGCCCACAGGCTGCCAACTGTGGCTTGTTTATTTTCCCTGAGAGGACATTGATAGGCTTAGACTGACAGACGTGCCTTTACAAGATGTGGGACAGACCACTTTTACACTTTTAGCAGTCATGAGACTATGCACTCATTCACCCCCTGGCAGCACCAATGAAAAACATTTGGCTATAGATTAAACTGCCAAACCATAACACATGTACTTCTGCCTCTGTGTGCTCTCCTTCTCTCGAGATGAGTTTATGTTTCTGTGTTTATACTTAGTTTGCCCCGTAGATGTGTGTGTGTGTGTGTTTGTGTTTTGAGTGTGTTTGCACTACTCCACCACGGGCAAGTGTTTGCATGTGACATCAAACGCTCACCTAATACGACCTTGCCCCCATTGTTTGTGAGCACATTACTGCTAGCTCTCTTCCAGTTGAAGGTTTGATCCCTCCGCCTGTCCCAGGAGACCTCGACTGGCTCCTATTGGCCGCTCAGCAGCGCCGATGCGGTTCACTCGACGGTTTGCTCAACAGTGCTGAGATTTCTTGTGACAAATTGTCAAGGGCTTGTCAAAGGCTGCCATGACAAATGCTTCTTATGGAACGATAAATTTGGCCTTGCGCTGCCAACCAACATTGTCATCTGCACTTCCAAATTGTGTTTCCGTAGGCATGCGGTGCCATAAGTCAAGGCAGGAGGACATTTAATGTGCAGCGTCAAGGAAATACAACGGACACACATTCTTAGGCTGCTTGCAAATGCTGTGAAGAAAGCAGAAGGCCAGATAATGGCATAATTCACGACCAAGCTTGTGGATTTATCGCTAAACAACATACTTGCTTTACGTGAGTGAGTTCCCTCGGTGAACTTCTAGTAAGACACGCACGCCACAGTCGGACAATACCATTACTGTACAGTATATCACTTTACAACACATCTCCCCCACTGCCGCAGGGATGACAAACATGCATTGTCCTCGCCCACAGACGGAACAACGACATCCTTTGTGCTGAAGCCAACAAGTAGTAAGAAAAGTCAAAAGATCTGTACGAGATCTATAAAACATGCATTGCATGGAGCAGAAATGGGCAATGTGAAAGGTGTCCATATTATTTTAATGCAATATCTGTGTTGTGTAAATGCATCTTGAACTGGCTCTAAAGTTTCTGGTTGTAATCAGTAAGCACTTTCTCACGGATGCATTTTTCTTCATTATCTGTGTGCCAGTGTGGAATTTGCGCTGTTCAGACAAAGAGCCGTACACGTCTATATAGCGGCGGACTCCTTCTCCTCCTCTTCCTCCACCCTTCCCTTTCCCTCTCTCTCCTGCACAGAGCCTGAATCAGCACACTGGGTCCCCAGTGTGTCGCCTTGCAATGACATCATCACACATCTGCTCCGCTAGAGCCGGGCCCCTCCATCAGCAACGGATGGCTGTCTCCCCCAATAACAGAGTCGGTAAGGACGGAGTGGGCGGGAGAGGAGTTGAAACAGCCGAGATGGCTCAAGCGAGAGGCGCTGACTGAAAAAAAAGGAGTTTTAAGGAGAAACAGGCATAATAAATCAAACGGGGTTCACAGAGTATTCAGGCTCTGTCTCAGTCAAAGGGTGGATTTTCAAATTTGAATGTTAAAACCATCTATATTCACCCTTTTCTGTGGAAAGGCCTAGAACCAGAGGGTATTTATCATAACTAAATACACATTAAAGAGTTAGGTTTCACTCTGAAAGTGAGAAGGTTTATTGGGGAAAATTGGCCTGCAATGAAAATGTTATTTGCAGACAATTTGACTGGTGTGATTACAGTGGAGATGTAGAAGCAGAGTTAACACACACTCTTGACGGGGGCTGGATCTTCGTAAACTGGTGCCAACAGCAACAGAAGCTGATTGTATGAGCTGAGGAAATGAGGTGCACAGTCAGCAGAAGAAGAAAAAATAAAAACAACAGCACACCGCTCTCAACATATTTGACACACGTGGAGATAATATCACTATTGCTGATTCTGTGCTGACAGATTTCATAATGCAGCAATGAAAAACAAAAGTCCAACTGAAAATATGGACTAGTGTGGCACATGTGATTGACACCTTGAAATCCCTCACCAGCTGGGACCACTGACAATAACACAACAGTAACATCTCTTAACACAGGTCCTTCCATTGCCAATGTTGAGGTTCTCCACTAACATCTGTTAGTAGAAGAATTACCGTTCTAGAACAGTTCTAGAATATAACTTGTTTGATTACAAAGGCTTCAGTGGAACAGTCCAAGTGTCCTGGGGGATTATAATTCACTGTTATTCATTTAGTGTAAAGTCATTGGAAAGTGTTTATATACTGTAATACAGCCTTTTGGCTTCAAACTGTAAATCACGAGAGGAGACAGCTCTGCCGATTCATTATGGCTCAGTTTGAGCAGAGATTCCACAAGTAAATTCACATCTGTTTGAAGTTCAAGCACTGCTTGTTACATGTTCCAATGGAAACATGCATTATAATGTGCTTAGACTGGGAATGGTGGGCACAGCGACCTTGTCTTCGAGTCCTAATATTGGTGTCGTGTTACAGGCACAGTAATACCCCTGCTGGGACCGGGTGTATGGCGTGGGGTGTCCTGGTCAGGCATTGTTCCAATCACGGGTGGAAGGGCATTGGAGGAGATGTGTTGCCTGGATCTTGAGAGGCGCATGCAATCAAGAACGCCCCTTAGCTTCCAGTTCCCTCTGACACAAACACACACACACACACACACACTAATGCACACGCATGCACACACATGCATGCACACACACATTATTTGCAAAGCACTCCACTCTGGGGTTGAACAGCCGCAGTGAGCAAGCGCTAATGAAGTTATGAATAATGTGCACGTGTGGTGGCATGCACACGCACGTGAGGGCCAGGCATCCATTAGCCAACTGGTAGATCTGCCTTCATGTTACTCTGTGGTGAAAGACAGAAAAAATGATGAGACACACTCACACACACAGAGAGAGAGAGAGAGAGAGAGAGAGAGAGAGAGAGAGAGAGAGAGAGAGAGAGAGAGAGAGAGAGAGAGATAGAGAGAGAGAGAATATCTGACACAAGAAAGAGGTTGACAGGCAGTTGAACAGAGATGACAGAAAACCAAGCAACCAAGCATTCATTGGTGGTTCAACCAGCTAAACAAAAAATATGGATTAGCAAAACATAAATAAAATAAAAAGCCATACGGATACAGTTTTAGTTTGCCACTGTAGTGTAGGCATACACATAGAAATGTATAAAATATATTGACTTGGCCTTGCTGTTTAAAATGACAAATATTATTTTATTAATTAAGATAGGCTACACTGTTTTAGAAAAGCCCTAACAATAGGGAAGTCAAATATTCTTTAAGCAGTCCATATTACTGTCTGACATTCAACCAAATTTACAAAAGACATGTTAACACAATGATAATACTGAGTTACTGATGAAAAGATGGCTGCTATTAAGATGGCAGGGCAACCGTGGGACATAACTGTAGCCTACTCTGTGGTGGACGAATCAACATATCTACTATTGAGGTTTTCCTCAGTAGTAGAATGCTTAGTGTTTCTAAATTTCTTCAGTCATAATCCAACAGCACCCTCTGCTGGCTACAAACAGCTCCCAGGTTCAGTTACTAGATCTGGCATGAGTCTAGTAAAAGGTGAAGAAGTTTAACTCTAAACTATTATAGTATAATTAAACATTTTCTAGATAGTATAGTAATTGTTGGTGTGTGTGTGTGGGTGTGTGCGTGTGTGTGTGTGCGCACGCACAAACACACGCACGCATGTTGCTTTTGTTCTAGGTAGAATTCAGTATTCTTGAAAAATAAATCATAATAAACACTACATTTATAAATTCTTACTTTCTGCACTTTGTTTCGACTAGTCCCTGTTACAAAAATATTTTTAAATGTGAGACATTAGCAAAATATGTGTGTCAGACAATTGTCTCCATCTTCTGGAAAAGCATCTAAGTGACTCATAACAATTATGTTATAGTTTTTGACTCTAATCACTATTATTCGACAGGGCCATTAATGCCACTGTTCATTTTCATGACAGGATGGACAAAATGCATGCACAGCTTTATGGAGTAAATGTTACAGGCACTTATTATTCTAACATACAAAGTTTTTGACATATTGTTGTAATTTATTACGCCACACACAAACGAGCTGTGACTCCCAGAGATCTCCTCAATTGAACGGATTCTCGATGACAGCGGTCAAGTCTGAATTTAATGCTGCAATGCCAGGACCTAACCACCCATTAACCACAGATACATCCCTCAATACATTTAATCACTTGGTTATGAATGATTTATCTGTCCGACAGCACACGGCGCCAGGCCTTTGTGCGTATGGGAGCCATTACATTGTTCAGCAAAATAATGATAAAGGACGGACAATTTTAATGCCCCATTGGGAAAACAAAAAGAAGAAGAAAAGAGGACTTGCATTGTCCACATTTGCTATCTGCCACTTTCCGTGAGCTTTGTGCCTGTGTCACTGCCAGCATGTGCTTGTTACAAATTCCACTGGATTCCAGTAAGTGGTGTTTGACAGCTTTCCCTGAGCTTAACGGGAAATCTGTCTTTGGGGTGCAAGATTATAACCTCTGCAAACCGCTGGTCAATGGAAAAGTCCTAATCCACTCATAGGCCATCCAAGCAACCACTCCCTGGTCTGACATTGGCTCCAGGAGATATGGAGGTGGTGGCAAATTTGGACTTAAAACAAATAAATTATGTGAAAAAAAAAAAAACACTCAAGGGACCAGCATGTGGGGAGGAAGAATATTTTGGTTTCTATGTCTTACATCCACTGCATAATGTTACAGTCACAGTGTAAAGGCTACATCTGAATTCACCACAGTCCTAGCAGGCTACACATTCAGGCAGAGTTCATTGCTATCCATTAACATCCTTGTCCTGTCATTTAGTCTATATTCACCTTAAACTGATCTGAGAGTAGCGTAGTCATGCTACTCTACAGTGACTGCCAATGATTACTTTTACACTTACTGTCTGAAACAAGGCTCTTCTGAAGAAGAATGCCCATTTCATTTTCTAAATAAAACCCAAATAGTGAACTCATGAACCGCAACAAAATAAAACAGAATGCTATTCCTTTCAAGTCCCGACAGCTTTGCTTTATAGTGGTGTTTTAACAGCAACTGAAAATGTCATTGTCATCCTGGTAACAGTGAGCTAACGCTCCAGCTTACCATAGGCCTTCTGTCTCCAACTGACCTGACGCCTGACTTCAGGACCAATCGGAAATAAGGGGACAACCCCATCGCAGAAGAGAAAGAAGAAAACAAAGGCACATTTGTTTTTAAACTCTTGATGTGCAAACACAATAAACTTTAAAAGTAACACTCGACTGTGCACATGTTTGTGAGCCCGTGTTCTTTGTAGGTGGAGGTACTACTCCACCTACTAAGAACACGGGCTCTCAGGCACAACACTCAGGCGTAACACTCAGGTGCGGTTTCAAGCCAAAACCGCACCACGCACCACGCTTTCAACCGGGGACACAAATAAAGGGGCCTGACCTCCAACAACCGAGAATGCTCTCTGCGTGTGCAGTAAACTGAAGTTCACGTTGCCGGCAGGGATCCATAACAGCACTGGACGTCACTCTTCCGTTTGGACGGAAATGTCCTCATCCACTCCACGCAGAGGGGAAGCAATTGAGGGCAGAAATGTAGACACAAAGGTGGACAGGCAAACCGCAGGCAGCCCAGCGTACTGGAGTTGAACTAGCAGAGGAAGTAGCTCGGAGATGCTTCACCGCTCAGACACAACAAAGCAGGCCTTTTTCAGGCACAACTTTCACAGAGAAGAGCGAGGGGTTAAATCAAGGCCAGGAGCAGGATTTGAGTTGAAACCGGGTGTGCTGAGTGCTGACTACCAATGCAAATCTTGTGGGATTTATATCCTCATATTGCTTAAGAGTCAAATCAATGCTGGAGTAAACAATATAACAAAGATCTGCCCGCAGATATATTGTTATATTTATGAGGGACTCTCTTCCGAAACACTACAGCATGCATAAATTGAACAAACTATCTACACAATGTGTTTTTGTATCTTTGTGCTGTCATCCCTGTGAGACGTACAGTATATTGAGAGTTGTTGATGTGTATGCGAGGATGGCCCAAATGCTGAATGCATTTACAGTATTGCACATGAGAACTGAATGGATTTTGACGACGGTCTTCCAAATCAAAAACAGAACTGAAAGAAAATTAAAATGTTGTGTTCTCGGTCTATCTGTCTATCCCCATATCCATTGACTTGCAGCCTCAAAGCAATATGAGATACGCCCTGACCCAATTGAGATGTCAGGTTGTCAAACCGGCAAACATGCGTGTGTGTGTGTGTGTAACGGAGCCATCTAAACATTCCTTTGTGTGTGTGAGGCCCCTGGTAAGGTTCGGTGTGCTGCAGGCACAACAAAGGGAACCTGTGTTAGACAAGCAGCCTTAAGCTAGACCCCACCTGAGGCTGGCAGATGAGACTGGTGTAGTGTGAACCCATCTCTCAGGTAAACTGACATCCAGAGAGGCATACATAGACACACACTCTACAGACACATACTGTAAGCAGTCAGACAAGCACGTGGACATTCAATCACAAGTAGAACCATAACGAAGCTATACTGTACACAAAGGGAGTGACTTAGCAAACATGTGACTGTATGTTTGTTTCTTGCATTAACCTTACTTACTGCCAAATGTCAAGGAGATCTTAGTATACACTTTACAACATCTACACCTTTACTAAAGCACTATTTTGCGCCATAAAATGCAAAGGAAAAGGATATTGCATATGATGAAGTCTTGCCATAAGCTATTATGTGGTTTGAATGGGGACTGGCCATGCTAATTGCTCTGTAATTGCTTAACAACAGTCACTGACTATCATTTCACATCAGTTGTGCTGAAAAGGAATAGTATTTTAACACAAAACGTTTTTCTGCATTTCAAAATACCACAGTACAAAGCCTCGCTGTATAATCGCTATTCTGAAAAATTCTGCTCTCTGTTTCTTCATGTCTTTCCAGCGCTGGTGGTTAGCCTTATGGTAAACTGTCTGGGGTTTCAGTCAGTATATCCTTTTCTTTGTATTTTTTTTATCACTGGGTGGACGTTAAAGCGATAAAAGAGGAAAAGAGACTTCCACTGTCAACATTGTGGTTGTTAGTGACCTGGCTTCTCTCCAGTAGAATGCTGATAAAGTACTGCACTGCATCAATGCCATTGTTAGGAACAAGTATGTGACCATTTATTTTTGTCATGGTCACATACTGATCACATACTGATCGTGATTGTAATGCAAGGACACTATCAATTTTCCTGAAGTGAAAACCCTGGACAAACATATTTGCATTTCTGAAATTCTCACCAGATTTCTCAATGAACTTGGCCCTTGTTTTTCAGAGTGCGCCCAGAGGCCAAACCTTCCTCTGTGAGTGTCTCCACAAAAGAACGGCAGAAAGTGTGGTTGAATGACTGGTGGACGGAAACATAGGCTGTTTGAGCTGGGGGCAGTGCAAACACAGACAGTGCACGGGTCATTGTGTGCGACTGAGAGGAAAACCAATGACCCGCTCACACAACTAACACTCCCAGCTGTTCACAGTGAGATGTATGTGCGTGAGTGTGTGTGTGTGTGTGTGTGCGTATGTGTGCATATGTTAGTGTGTGTGCGCGTAAGTGTGAGTGCGCGTATGTGTGCGTATGTGTGTGTGCGCGCGTATGTGTTTGTGTGCGTATATTTGTGTGTGCGTGTGCGTGCACATGTCCATAGTTGCGGTCCGATACAAATATAAGGCCGCACCTTAAGTCAATTCTCTCTGTTTAGTTTCCACAGGTATGTACACTCTTACAACCAAAGCTTGTATTTGATGTATCCGCAAAGTTTGCCTAAAAGGGGGAAAAAGTTAATACCTAATTCGGCTCTGCAATGTTATCTCATCCAAATCCCTACCTATTGAGGTGAAACATGCACCCAACATTCACTAATAGGTCTCAGCAAATGTGGTGGAATCTATATTGTAGATTGGGGTTCTTATAGTTGGGGGCAAGAATCTCCACCTCCAAAGAGGCTGCTAGGGCTCCTTGGTGGGATGGTCGCAGAATGATTTCAACATTTTGATACTTAATGTTATTAGATTTTTAAAAATTGGAAATTGGTCCAATACTGAAATAGCTGTATCGGCATCAGTGACAATTGGACAGTTGTAATAAATCGAATGGGCTGATCCAAATAATAAATTTACATGCGTAGGTCTACTGTCAAGCATCAGCAATGTGTAACCTATGCCGCAGGTCAGCAGCAGGTTTCTAAAATGCATCTACATGCATGCAAGTCCTAAAATAAAGATTAGTTGTCATCTACTTTGCAACTTAACTTAACCAAACCACTCAAACTAATGCATACATCAATGAACATTTTTTATATATCCTTATACATTATTTATATATAGCCCATGATACATTATGCTTTACATAGTTAGGAAAGCATAATGAATCAAGCATTATGGTTCCTTACACAAAATGATTCCCAGTCTCTTTCTCAGTCACACTGAGGAATACATCTTAATTTAACAATGAAATTGGATTGCTACGTACACAGTATCAGCCAATACACAAAGTGTTCTGTATAGGTATTGGGACTGAACAAATTGGATCATGCCACCCTAGTTTGAACCAGTATTTGTAGTTCATGGTCAAAAATAACATTTAAAGCTGGAGGAGTCTAAACTCTATGACTTAAATCATATAAATTAGGAATATTTACTAGTGCTGGGAAATTATTAAACATTTCAATTGTGATGAATCACATGATCTTCAGCGATTAATTGTAATTAAATTAATAATTCAAAAACATGTATTTCAAACTTTAATGAAGTACTGATATATGTGTAACTAAAACTTGGTTTGCAGACAAAGTAGGTGCTTTTAACAGAATAATTACTTTTACATAGCAGCAGTTAAAATATTTCGTGAAAATCTCTACATAAATATGAATGTAATCAAATAAAATATAAAACCAAAGCCACTTCCAGGGCATTAACATTTTATCTAGATTGTTATAGAAAGCAAGTTACCCTCCAGAGTCCAGAGCCACAATCATAACATTACCTTCAGAGCAACAGCATGTAAACAGTTATAAATATTTGTTTTCCCTCTGAACAACTACATGGCCTGCAATTTGTAGCTATCCACTTCACTATGGCATTTGCCAGCTTGTCTTGCTTTTGTTTATAGGTCTACTTCTCCCACACAATTTATCCAATGTAGTCTGCTTTTGAGAGTATAACACTTAACTACACGCATTTTGGTCAGATGATTTTGCTAGCATCAACGATGTGTATTTCATTTAAGTTAAGCGTCAGACGCGAAGTACTCTGGTGATAAGAAAATTCTACTTTGCAGTTTACATATACAAATAACAATTTACAAATAACTTTGGTTCTATCAACTCCACCGTCTGGAAGAGATTTAAAATGACAATGTCCATGTAAGAGTTACCTTTCTCCATATTTCTGTCCACGCCAGATTGTCTCTGTTCTGGTTCATGTGAGTGCAACATCCCACCCCTCATGTGACCCATTGTCTGTCTGTATTCAAGGTATTCAGAACCAGTGAGCAATGCAGACTTTCAAAATAATTATTTAAAAATAAACTGTGTTAACGCAAATTGTTGCCGTTAATGAATTAATGTGTTACCGCGATAAAAACATGTTAACTTGCCCAGCCCTAATATTTACATTTGTCATAGTCATACTGTACTTTTTAAAAACAAAACAGCTTATTATCCAGATGTAATTGTTGCTTGTACATTTGAAACAAGTTATGATATTAATATAAGAAATGGAAATTGCTCCAATGTCCAAAAACAAGTATTGCTTGTACTATATCTGCACCAGTAAACACAACATCCAAAGAGCTTGCAGACACAAGCCATATGTCTGTCAGATTTTATTGTGAATATACTGTAAATGCCTGGGTTGCATTATTTGACTGGGGAGGCTGAATGTGGTTTACACATTTTTGGTATTAGCAATGATGATTATTTAATTTTGTGATGATGAACTTCATGTCCCTGCAGTGATGCCCTGGCTTTAGTTAAGCTAGAGTAGTGTAGCAACTACTAAATTGAACACTATTCTACCCATAAACATATGAAAACAGCAGTAAAGGAATGTTATAATGCACTCTGCCATCTACCGCACATCCACAAAAGACACAACACATACTCGTTCACAGGCATACCGCACTCACTCCAACTGACAGGCCCAGCAAACTTTTCAAACCCATACTGGTATTGGCCTATGGTGATGGCCATGCCCGTGGCCAGCTGAACTAGATTTGCCTAGTTTTCACTTGATTTTACAAGAACACTCATTCACATACTACTAATGTACTCATCTCAAGTGCAATCTCATAACCAGCCACACGAGGCAGAGCTGCTCACATGTTACAGTAGCAACATAAGCTAATCAGTCAATCTCTTTCAATTTATTCCTTTGCTCGAGTCTAACCAATTTCATTCATGTCTTGTGTGTGCACTTGAATAAAGCTGTAGGCCTTTTAGTATGTTGTCCCAGACTTGTCAGATTTCGGTAATCGATCCTGCCTCTCTGTACTGTCTCGGGACCCTGGCCTGATCAGAAAAACACCCATAAAAGCTTGGCCAGTGGCCTCACTGAGAAGAAAGCCCTATTTAAAATAGCAACATATAGCAAATTAGTGTTTGAAGGTTTTAACATAAGAAAAAAATGCAGCTCTCCGTTTGAGTTTTAGTTCAGTCTTTACACAAGCTCCCAATGTGGCATTGGGCTCTGGAAAATGGGGCCAAGCCTCAAAAACCTGCTTTCCATCGAGAGGGCATGGTGCAGCATTTCAGCCCTGACTAATCAGTCAAAGTGGAGTGGGCTGGGATGCATGTGGACACAGTCTGGCACAAGCACACGTGCACAGAGATACAAACACTTAGAAACTGGCCTCTCAGGACCTTCTATATCCGAAGAGCATGGCGAGGAATTAATCAAACCACACGCACCCCATTACCACACCCACAGCTGTGGCTGAACAGAGAAAGTGAAAGGTCAACACAATTGATCAGGTTGGGAGATACCTCGGTTTAACCTCCGACCTCAACATACAAACTGTGACCTCACCGTCAAAATCACAAGGAGGCATCTGATATCCAGGTCAACGAGGTCACTGTTGCCACACACACCCTCGTATCCCCCTTCCCAACCACCTTCCCCCCCGAGACAAAATAAATGTCAGCCATGTTAAAGGAAGGTGTAAATATCAGTGAGAGCAGAGGAAGCCCCATGCGAGAGGTGCTACCGTCATGGGGGGAGCATATTAGCCGTCTCCCCCCTTCCAGCCTGGGGCCCAGCGTACATGTGGTGGACCCAGCCCGAGACGCCACTCCATGGTTTGGCACACTGGGCCGCTTAAGCCCTCTCACTGTTTCCAGGGGAACCGGCTCCCATGCAAACACGCAGGGGACCCGGCAGGCTTCCTTATTTAGTTGTCGGTCAAGACTACTTAATAATATTATAAAAGACGGTTTAGCAAGACTGTAGATGAAAAGGAGCAGATATACGCTGGTGAGTATTGAGAGTGGCTTGGCTGATAGTTATTAAAAGCTGCGGACCAGACTGTGATGACGGTAAACGCGAAAGACATGGCGACTATGACCTCGTTGCAGAGGACTCTTAAAAAGCAACGCACTTCGTAAACAATGGCATACATTAGAGTTGTGCAACACCCCACTAGCGATGTGACAGATGACTGTCCTTAGTGACCCGAATGCTCTCATCCCTTGTCTCAGCGTTTTGAAGTTAAACCCCGCCCCCCATACACACACACACACACGCACACACATGCCACCCAAGTGCTGTGTGTGTGTGTGTGTGTGTGTGTGTGTGTGTGTGTGTGTGTGTGTGTGTGCACACATTGGCCCACGGTGATTTTTATATGGTTTGCCATGACTCTGTATCACTGTATGCATCTGATGTGTGTTGGTGTGCGTGCGTGACCCATCTGTGAGCATGTAACATAGGCTGTAATGACAATGGCTGGTGACAAATAGGGTTGACGCACTGGTCTTGATCCGGCATTCATAAAAAAGTGCTGGGCCCTTTGAACATTTTAATTAAACTAAACAGGGCCATCCCCACCCAGGCCTTTGCGATGAGCTCTATACATTTGAAGACAAACAAGACAATCTTTTACAGGGCCCGACTTCAAATATGTGTCTTTTTATGTCACCCTGGGTCCAGCGTGTTGACGGTCGTTATTGCTGAAATCCATCTGGAATTTTGATGGCCGTGTTTTGAAGGAAGAGGCCTGGAGACCGCAAAGTAGGGGGATGTCTTGAAACAAAGGCCTCTGCGGTATTGTCTGTGCCTCGTGGTCATTAACAACCCTTCAGTCTCAGCTCAGATGGCTCATGTCTGTAATTATTACAGTCCCGCAGACAGTTCTCATAGAAATACAATGCATTCACATGGGCATGGGTCCTTCAGAGGAAAAAATAAAGAGAAAAAACATGTATAAAATGAAATAAAAAATGATGAAGACCACCTGTGTCAATTTTTAAGGCCCACTTCAGACCCACTACATACTGTATTGTGGGACTAATAATAATAATAATAATAATAATAATAATAATAATAATAATTTAAAAGTAGATTGTATGTATTTTAAAAAATACGTGAAAATCAATTACTACTAATTGATTAAGTATCTGACCTATGAGAATATATTCTGAAAATGAACCCATCAAATCATACCAATGATTGTTTAAATAACATTATGTTGCCACTAGGGGGAGTCTGAAAATGAATAGCTAAATATTACATTTCAAGGTGAAAGGCTTTTGATGGGACTGATCCATATCGAGGGAGTTCGAGGGAGTGTGTGTGTGTGTGTGTGTGTGTGTGTGTGTGTGTGTGTGTGTGTGTGTGTGGTGGGGGGGGGGGGGGGTTTTAAAAAAAAAAAGA
>JAODOY010024610.1:22186-39064 GCA_025399855.1 Forbesichthys papilliferus
CCCGCACACTCTATCAGATTGCATAATTTTCCTCAGGTCTATACTTGACATCAATGTATCTGACAGGAATCCATGCGATATTTATTATTACGCCCAGGTCGTTTTTATGAGTCGTAGGCCTAATTATAATTTAGAATTCATAAAACTGATCTTATTATTCTTTCAAAAAGCATCATTCGTCATGTTTTATGTGACACATGGGCATTGCTGTTGTGGTTGACCATTGAAGGAGGGGATTTCATATAGCGTGGTGGGTACTGCCAAATGTTTGCAACTGACAACAGTGTGGACTATAGGACTATAAAAGGCCATTGCAAATCCTTCCCTTTACTTGTTCTGTACAACAACTACACGTGTTAAATTGAGCTTAGAAGCCCGTCCCATTCCATGCATATATTCTGAGAAGGCGTGTATATAGCTTTTGTTACCTGTCATAGAGTAGGCTACCTGGCTGCAGTAGTTACACATTTGAACATGTCGTCAAAAGCAAAAAACAGCGGACGATGCGCAATGGCTTAGGTACAAACGAGGTCCACGAGGTCGATAGGTAATTTTAGTATCAGCTAGGTGACTCTAGGACAGATCACGTTACATTGTCTGCATTATCTCTGCCGTCAAAGTGAGGACGCGCAGTCCGTAGAAAGGCACTTCCTTGGAGAACTCATTCACCTCAGTCAAGTCCGACCCCCTCATTTTGGATTCCTTAAACCACCTTTCAGGTCGACACCAGCTGCATCTCACCTGTACCCCTCGGACCATGGATTTCAGAAGGCTGACGTTTCCAAAGTCACTTCTGTCTCACGTCGTGGAAAATATGCGATATCCGTGCATCTGGAAAGGTTGAAAAGCAGCCAATGTGAAAGAAAAAAACAAAAGCGTGACCACTTTCTCTATAGTGCATGGCCTCTGTACGAAGTGGTGACGATCATGCACAGACCCCTCCGTACATGGAGTTTCTACGTGTTCCTGTGTTTTGGCATCATATACTTACGTCTTGGGTGAGTAAAAAGTTAATCAATAATTTAGGCCTATATGTCTTGGCGTGTATTGGCAACTGTAAAACCAGTTTACTTTAGGGATTACAGGTGGATATCACATGGCCCCTGTATTAGTTTACAATTTAGTTTCCAGCAGGTGTTGAAATGTCTTTAGATTTCTGTTGTAATTTATTGTTTCTATATAGCTTTACCTCCGCTAGGGCCTCCATGTCAGCAATGGGAGCTTAGACATAAGGTATGTAAGCAGCAAGACCTTGTCATGTTAATGTTAATATTTGTCCGCACTCACTACAGTGCATGGCTGCTGTGTCACACGAGATCATTTGAGCCCTCCGTGCATACCTTAATTTATAGCGGCAGCCTGAGTTGTATTTCCACATTCCTTTGCCTAGACGAAGCTTTTACCTGTTTTGCAATACCTTACCTTGCATAAACACAGAAGAATCCCATTCCCTCCTCTACTGTCCTTAAGAGTAGCAGCAATCCAAACTACCTTTTTTTGGGGGTCGACCATGAAGGGATAGAAAATTTGTTTGATTAAAAATGGCCCAGTTTGATAGATATTCAAATGTTTCATATTATTTATATTAACAATAACGTACAATATTATTATTAGAAATTATTATTAGAAATATCTCAACATTATTCAAGCACGAGCGGCTTCCTTCTGTGCGTAAAAGCTCAGTGCGGTGAAATGGAGATTTTACGCAATTATGTCACGAAGCAACTACTATGTGGTGGTATGTCTACACGTCTTGCAGCTATTGTGATAAAATGCTAGACGCGATTCCTCGGACCAATATGTTAAATAAAGGTGTCAGTTCAACTAAAATCACCTCAGGTGCAGACAACAGTGTACAAATAATGCTCAAGTGCTCTCATATCATATAACACTTTGCTCAAATAAAGGGGGAAGTCATGCCAAGTGAGGCGTCCTCATATTGTCGTATCTTTCCGTTTATCAAGCGAAACCAGTTAGCTTTTCCCATTTGCTTCCATCTTTATATCCTGGGTAAATAGTTCATGATACCCTCTTTATTGGCAATGACTGGAGCCCGTAGGGGGGCAGTGGCAGCACATTGCCGTGGAACGATACAGGCTTTATATAACACTCTCTATACCCATTATCAAAGCCTTGCAGAGAAAAACAACTATAGACTGTAATTGTAACTAACCCACAATATAGCCTACTGGATACCACTTATTTAATTGTCAGGAGGCGTATAAGATAGTAGCTCTCATACTGCGATGGTGGGAGGTTAAATCAGCAAGTGCACTGTACAGTACGTACTTCTAGTTGTTTATATTGTGGATTAGATTTTGATGAATGAAACCCCTCTCTGTCCAAAGGATCGGCTCAATGTCACCCTATTGTCCTACTTTGGCAAAGTGGGCGGATAACAGTGACTCTCCCTGCCCAATGGCAGGCACGACTCTCATGAGAGTGGAGAAAGGCACTTTTCTGCCATCCAAAATCCCTAAAACTATCATCATTCCGGCTCGGGAACCACACTCTGTAACAGTCTCTACCGCTGAGAGATGCTAGAGCCAATCTGTGCGCCCGCAGCACAATCGAGGCCCTGGGAGCAGGGAGCTGCATAGCATCGACACTCCAGCGAGACTGTCCGGTCGCCAGACGGATCACATCAGACGGGGAAACACCGCTCTTTGGGTTTGGAGCAGAGGAACTTAAAACCAGGGAATTACGGAGTTTATTCTCGTCTCCTTTTTTCCTCACACAATCCGAAAGTGACAATTTGCTCCATGTCATCATGATCGTGTTCTCGTCGCGCAGTGTACTGCTGTCAGTCTACTATCCTCAGATCTTCCTCATCCTCACCAGCGGCAGTTACCTGTAAGTTGGCACTCAGTTCCTCCCGTGGGTGAGCGAGCATTCGACGCCGCAACGACGTACGGATTCTGGTTTCTTGATAATTTAATAGCGATCTTGTCGGATGTTTTCACGTGCCTTTTTTGTTTCCTGTCAAAGATAAAGTCCAGGTAGTCGGATCCTTATTGCAGTGTCGATGGAGCGTTTACAAAATATATTCCAATAAGTTATTTTAATCAAACCCTATAGGTAGGCTACACATTCTGAATAAAAACGCAATTGTGTGCGCGCAACCGGTCCCGTTATTCACAGATACAGCATTTCATATATATCTTAATTTTCCACATGTTTATAAAGAAGGTTCTTCTGTGTCCACGTGGGAATAAAATAATTATGTGATTACACCTGAACGTACACGTGCGCCCTGCAGGTGGATTTGCAATATTGTAGGTAAAACGCAACAAGGTCAAAACTGCCATTATTTAATGGATGCCTTTAGAATTAGAAATAAAACAATTCCATATAAGGGCGACATGGTGTCTTTTGGCCACCGAGTGGCAGAGATGTTCCAGACAATTAGATGGTGCGATTCTGTCATTTTATTGAGGAGAATAGCGAGAAACGTTCATCCTTTACGCACGTGAACCACAGTTGCCTTTCAAAAATTGTGAAGAATTACGTTAGTGTATTACTGTGCATTACATAGGCATAGTTGCCGTATACGTTTATATAGCCTTTATATAGTATTTATATTTCAAAATGTATCTTTTTAAACCACCCGCGGATGAGTGGTGTTCAAACAAGGCTGCTATACCGGTGACATTAAGTTAGAATGTTCGTATTTGAATTAAACGAAATTTAACCTATTGAAAGCGCTTTACCAAAGCTTCCAAAATACTTCCTCAGTCAGCTCTGCTCCCTGCCTGCCGAGAGACCCCAAACCTGATGCTGAAATAGATGTGGTTTTTGGTTAGAGTTAAAGTGTGTTATACGGCTGAGTTTGGTGTTGGTTTGCACATTAAAACGACGTAAAGTTATTTGTTTTGATGATTTCAATGTGCTTTCTACTACAAACATTATTTGTTATAATGACAAATTCCAAACAGGGATTCAAAAGGAATGCAATGCCCCATCCTCCAAAGTATTGTGCAGTCTCTCATTAGCCCTCCGCAGCCCATGTTAAGCCATGTTAAACACACTGCATGGGTGGTAAATGGGCCCGCAACGCATGGATTCGGCTGTGCACGCTATCTGTCAATCAACAGCTGTCGCTACAGCACACCTCACAAGGCAGTGGAATTTCACACCTAATGTTCAAACAGAAATATGTGGAAGCAAAAATGACTGTTTAATGAACGTCATACACATATATAGCTACAGTCTTGGGAGTACAATTGTAGGATAATTTATATACATTATGTTAGGGCTAGTCTACATTTATATTGTATTGGATAACTACAGTATAATCTAATGCATCAAATGCTTGGGGAGTATATAAATATCCCACAGGTGCTCAGGTTGTCAAACAATTGACTATCTGTTTATGAAGTTAAAATTCAGCATCAATTATGTTTACCTTCTATACATTTCTGAGGTGCACTGTTAGTGAATTGAGGTGTCCCTGCAGTTATGTTAATGAAGATGTGTATTACGTGCTTGATCCATATAGCTAAATTTTTACATTAAACATGGTACCTGTGATCTGTGTACAGTAGCATGTGGCGTGAATGTGTTGTTGTTGTTTTTTGTTTAATAATAAATGCATTTAGATGACTGCAGTGTATGCTATTGTGTTTACGCATCATTTTGAGTCATTGATTGTTTTTGGGTGTGTTTTTCTTTGCTTTGCTACATATAATATCATGTTGCCATTCACTATATTCTAATGCTGAAGCAAATAAGGCTATTCTCTGCCAGTTGTTAGCATGGATTCTTATGTGAGATCTCTGATGGCTTATATATCTCTCTGACTAGTTGAGCTGTCCCCAAGCTGCACATATACACACACACACATATACAGTAGTCATGGCTAAGCAAACAGAATCGCGTTTGTGCACTTTGATGATGCAGGTATTTAAAAAGCTTAGCTGTGGAATTCTCTGTTTTGCATTTCCTAATGGTTCGGACAGCCTGCACTATAGTGCTTTTTTGAATTAGCCTGTTGGATGACACGATAAGGAAAGGCAGTTAAGAGTGGTGCCTGCCTATCACACTCAAACGCATCAACATGCTGGTTTTTATGAGTCCTTACGCTGCTCACTAAAGCCTTAGTGACTGAAATGATCCAAATCCATATTTTTATTGTCAATGGAATTATGTATTTGAAGCAGTTATGCTCCAAATTAATTATGCTTGCACATTACTTGTCTTAATGAGCCTGACCTTTTAGATAGTATGGGCTGGATGAACTTGTTGCCATTAACTACCACATACTGTATATAATAGAGGGTCAGGCCAGGTCAAGAGCATTTGAGTTTGTTTAATGATGTGTTGTGGTAAAAAAAAGGGGGGGTTTTGAAGGAGCAAAATGTTTAAGGGTTCTCGTATTACAGTAGGTACAGAGCATATCTCGTTAATTTATACCATTTTCAGAAATTAGAATCTGCAGGCCTAGCGGCAAGTTTTATTCTTCAAAACATATATTTTGCGTGTTGGCGTAATAACAATATGTTTATTCCAAGTTCTTTTATCAAATTATTTACATACATAAATAGTAATTTACCAAGGCTCCTTTAAATTCACATTAGGGTTTGCAAAACAAACCTGGGTCATGTACTCTCATTCTGAGTAGTATAGATTCATTTCTCCAACATTACCGACCAAGAGAGGTAACGCATTCACTAGGAAGCATTCAGAATGACCCTTGTAGAGACAGTTACAGTAATCAAACACAGAAAAAGCATTTTTACCAGCATCTACCCAGTTTGGTTCGAACACAAACTATTGTTCTATCTTCACCCATCTCTCAGTCATTTCTAAGAACCCTCTCTCACACATTGCTGCCTTTGCTGTCATTCAACTTAAGGTTCAAGGGTGGCCTCAACTGTTTGTGGGGAAGCCACTGGAGGCGGGTGACACTTTAAAGCAGGCCATCGCATCAACAGGCATTTGCAGCTCCTTGTACCTGGCATGTTTAACAGCATACATCTGCAAGGATGTGATGATTATGAAAGGACAATGTTAGAAAAGCCAACATTGTCCTTAGCTGTCTGTTTCAGGTTTCTTGGCAGCTGCTTACACACTGTGTTGTGTGTTGTGTTCTATTGCGTCCAAACCCAGTCTGAGTTCTCAAGCTTCCTACAGTAAAATGAATGGTATAGTCAGCTATTGCAAGCTAAATAAGCTAAGACACCTTTTATCAAATTCAACAAATATCTCCTCGCTTTTCGCTAGCTTACTGTTTTCTATGTGCATTGAAAAAAGTATAGAGTACTTCTACACAGCCCTGGCTCCATAAATAGGGACATAAACAAACGGGCAAACTCCGCTTTTATCATCAAAGCCATAGCAGTACACTTTGCTTCACAATGCATTTCGACGTGGGAGGCGCCGCGGAGGATCACGGAGCGATACTGTTTTTGGTTTGAGTTCGAAGTTGACTGCAAGAATGACTGACCCTGCTTTCAAGGGATGGATGTCATTGACTTAAACCGTGCACACACTTTCCATGCATACCAGCAATATTAGGATGTGGCGTGTAGAAAGCAGACTGCCATGCAATTTCTAAGTAGCATTTTACACCCCTTTTACACACACACACACGGGATTGCGTTTGGTGTGAGCCTTACCAAACAATTAACACAAACGTCCCACTGACTCAGTTCTCTTAACTATCGCCGGCAAAAACAATGCGGAATGGCATTGTCGGCAATCAAATAAGCACTGCGTTGTTTTCTTTCCGTGGGATTTTATAGGATGCAGCCATGTGCTTTTCATGTTTGATGTTGGCTAATGTATGCAGATATTCACTTTGATTGTGTTCTAATCCATTAAAGGGCAATATTTTTTATGAAATATTGCTTCAGTTAACCGTGAAATGTTCATCAATCACTGGTGGCTGAATTGAATCCTGTTCAGGAGACTTGTGAGTCAGTCTGAGTAACTGACTCTGTGTGTGTGTGTGTGTGTGTGTGTGCATGTGTGCGTGCGTGCGTGTTTGTGTGTGTGTGTGTGTGTGGTGTCTCACTTCGACAGAGCCCTGTCCTCTGTGGTGGCTCTGGGCGCCAACATCATCTGCAACAAGATCCCCGGGCTGGCACCTCGCCAGAGGGCTATCTGCCAGAGTCGCCCGGACGCCATCATCGTGGTGGGCGAGGGCGCCCAGATGGGCATCAATGAGTGTCAATACCAGTTCCGTTATGGTCGCTGGAACTGTTCTGCACTGGGCGAGAGGACGGTCTTTGGTCAGGAGCTGCGAGTAGGTCAGTCTGAGCTGGGTGTGTGTGTGTGTGTGTGTGGAGACGGGGAAAGGGGGTTCTTTGTGACAGCTACAGTATGAGTGCTTATTTACTTTATGTGTGTGTATGTGTGTGTGTGTGTGTGTTGTTTAATGTGCTCTTTTAAGATTGGGGATTTATATTTGCTGTGTCACTGGGGCACTCTTATGATTGCGTCATCGCACATGCAGGGGGTTCGAACAGGAAGTCTGTGGTCACTGTTTGTCATTTGGTAGTAATAATGGAGCTCGCTTTACTTTTGTATTGAAGACAAGAGAATAATATGCTCCTTGAGTCAGGAATCTTTGGTTAAGCCAGTGTTACAAAACGTTGTTTTTGTTTGAAATGCTGACAACATGTTGTTGCAGAGTATAGCGTACACTTCTCTCTACTCCTCCTGCATCCATTCACCCTCTACACCTCCCCCTACACATCCTTACATGGGCACTGTGTGCACTGTGTAACATGCAGTGCATTCATAACATGGTACTGTCGACCACATCTAAAATTATTGAGCTCTGTGAAATATCGTTCCTCACAAGCCAAACTCAAGCTGTTCACATCAGGCATGCAGAACTGAAGCCAGTACTGCTGCGGCATTACTGTACGTACATTGATTGAATCTGAACCTCTCACCATCTTCATTTTAATATACACTCTGAGATTCCCTCATGTGTGCTCTGATTTTAGATGCCGTAGATCAGTTAGGAGCCTACCGACCATGACATGAAAATGCATGATAAAGCTCTGATGGGTAAACCGTATGGTTGGACATTTTTCTCACAAAAGAAGAGACAACTAATGATATTATTGCATAGAATGCATGTCAAACTGAACTAGGTGGACACATCTGTTGTTAATCGGGCTAAATTGGTTGTGTCCATGCTTGGCTTGTTCACCAGGGACTAGTGTGATGCAGAGGAGGGCCTATATGCAGACAATAAAACACATTTACAATACAAATCTCTTGCATGGAGTTAGTTGTATACCCTGACCAACATATATACATTTTATATCACTTAGAAGGGGTTTCGTTGCTGTTATAACATGCGGTGGGCTGTGCATTTAATCTTGTGGCTCTGTTAGCAATCACTGCTCTTTCGGAGTGCCTCAAAAAACATTTTCTCTTTGTTGTAAAGTGGCGCTTTCTTTTGAAATGGAGCCTTGGTTTCCCCACCGCTCGCCATCAGATCTTATGTTCTTGTTTTGTTTTTTATTCTTAGGTTTATATACTAAATTATAGACTACATCTTATAGACAACAATTACTTTAAGGCATTGTCTTAAGTAGTTCCTTATATCTGGTTTTTGACTTAGTGCTGAGGAGATAATATAACGAAACATACTGTAACTGTATTAGTTCCTTTCTTCATAATATATTTAATTTAGGATTAGAACATTGCATGCAGGGCTCCAGACCAACTTTTCCCACTGGTAGCACTGGTGCTGACAACCTTCTCAGTTGGTCACACCAGCACATTATTTGGGTGAACCGGTTTTAATTTGATCTTTTAGCATGGTGAGTTTCCTACAATGCATGGGCCGCATTGCCTACATTACACAGTAGACATCCCCTTTCTACTGCAACTGTATGCCTACTGCATTAGCCCTTGTGCTTTTCAACATGCACACGCATCAGTTGTGTCTGAGTTGGTTCTCCATCTCCTCCAGTTACATCATTTTTAAATAATCATCTTAATCTTTGGAATACAGTACGCATAAATTCACATAAACAGAGTGCCATCATGTCATCTTCTCCGCTATTCATGTGCACGGGGAGTCGGACGAGAGCTTTATGAAACTGCAGCAATTGTAACACAACTATGATGTCTGTTGAAAAGCAAATGTTTGTTTAATCTATTTTACCATATGTCCATAATTGTGTCTAGCAACGAGCTATTTACGCTACATAAATAAACTCAACGCAGGGAAACAGACGGAATTTAGCAGACTTTTTAGCTACATTCATTTTTGTAGTACATGGAGGGTCAAACCCAAAACAAAAGACCAAAAGAGGTTATGAATTATTGCTGCTACAACAATCATGTAGGCTACTCCTATTACTTTGTTTGATTAGCCACTCATTAGCTACAGAGGATTGCGACAATGTGAACGCACCGCTGCAAGATGCACTACCCAGTCTATACGCCACTAACCGCTGGGTTCGTGTACATAGGTCGGTGTGACTACTGCCGTTACATTGCTCATGTTGCCACTGTAAAATCGATCTAATGCTAAGATCGATTGACTTGGTACATCTACCTTTTTCCTAGTTATCGTCCTCTGAGGAGAAAAGGATGTAGGTTGCTCGCTCTGTTGCGGAGAGGGAGGACCGTCCATTTGAAATGGTTAGTTTTAGTGCGGTTTGTAGTGGCGAGCGGTGCTTAAACTGCAATTGTGTAGCGGGGGCCCACAAGTCGCACTGCTGAAAAAAGTGCTACTGAATGGACGCAGTCTGGAGCCCTGGCATGTGCCTATTAGATGATACAGTGTCTGCTCGTTGATAGGATCCTCTATCAATGGCTGGATAGAGGACTGCGATTGGCCAGCTGTCACGGCATCTCTGAGCCATTTGCCAGTGAGTTCTGTACTCCTGGAGGTGGGAACATTATTGGTTGGGATCTGAGAGCGCTCATTACATACAGTATAGCAGTGTCCTACTAGATAATCGTGTAAGACACAGACACCACAGCCAGGCTACTGCCTTGCTCAGCTGCCAATGACAGAATGTGAGAAAAGTAAGGGCCATTAGTGTTTATATTTTGTCATTAGCCTGTGCAATGCACTCTGGATTCATTTAGTTATCATTGTTTCTCCAGATTGAAGATATAACCATGTTCTCTGTACGGGTCTGCGTTTATTACATAATTGTTGAGCTTGGCATATGAAATCATGGAATACACCCTTGCGACAAAATGTTCCAATCCCTTCTCAGAATCTGCAAAGTCCCACATCATCATAATCAAGTGCAGGGGGAAAGCTACCCACGTTCCACTCCCATTGAAGTTTTTCATTCAATCCCCCAAATTATGAACACTAAACCTTCCCCCACCCCTGCTCAGTGATCCTGTCTAAGAATTTGAATTGGTCGGGTAGATGCTGGCGATTCTTCTTTTTTTTCTTTTCAAGGACTGAAGATCAGCTGACCGCAAGTCTAATGCAGCCTCTCTGCACTGACTGCGCTTGAAGGCAGCCTTTCAGTTCTGGAGCCACTCTGTGCCATTACATTTGCTTTCCAAGACAGCACGCATTAATAAGCGGGTTATTGAGCATTACAGTGCCTCTCATATCTTCATTCAGGAGTAGGGGATTTGGTTTCAGAAATGGCCAATCATATACATTTGTCTTTTCTATTCCATACTGAAATATCTATTTGTTCTAGAAAATGGCTGCTGCTGGCAAATGTGCCACTGCTTGACACTTTGCTGAATGCGAGTCGTACATGTAGATGGACTGATGGAAAAATGGATTGAACCTCTGCATTACAGCGGTATCCCTCAACAGTTCCTCTGTTGTGCCGAGAGTTGGCTCCACTATCATGCTGTAACTGACAAACTGGAACACAACTCCATAAACACGCACAGAGGTTTGACACTGCCAATTTAAGCACGTTTCTGTTTCCTCAGCAAAGGCCAATTTAGCAGTCTCCCTGCTTTGCCCTACAATTGCGTTGGCATGCTTTGGTACTGCCAGCTCATAAAATGTGGAGTGAATTATCTTGTGCTAACAGATCAGTCAGCTAAAGTGTTATGGAGCTGCATGTTGCAGCCTATTAAGAAGCAATAACAGTATTAAGGCTGATCCATCAGCTAGTCAGAAGGGAGAGAAGAGGACACAGGCTCATGGCATTAATAGACAAATTAACTGGTTCCATCGAGAATCATCTAACTTTTAGAATAACTTTCATACCTTATTCCATAATCATGATTTGTCTATATTCTGTTTTCATCTAATATATTCAAAAACAATCTGGTTTGTATTTCATTTTACATTATTATTAGCAGTAATTGAACTGCAGTTAGGGTATGTTTTGTTATATAAGCACTACAAGTCAAAAAACAGATATCGGGAACTACTTAAGACAATGCCTTACAGTCATTGTTTGTCTAGGATGTGTAGTCTTTAATTCAGTATATAACCCTTAGAACAAAACACAAAACAAAACATGAAGACCAGAAGAAATGATGGCAAGTGGTGAGGAAACAAGGTTGCTGTTGTATATATGCCTTGTGCATGTTAAATCGACATGCTTTGACCTTTGTTGCCTTATCTGAGGTACCACTACACATTTATCTCTGGGAACCACCTTTAACAAAGATGTCCTTAACTTAAAGAATCTGATCATGAACGGCTTACAGCTCAAGTCACCTCAGTTCAAATAGCAGTGTACTTGATGTTAGCCATTAGAGCATGAAAATGGACACCTTTCAACGGCTAGGCTGAGCATCAAAGGCCAATGTTGATCCCCCCCATCCAACCGTCGCCATAAACTGGCCTTCTCTGGTTACCTTCTGTTTGACTTTCCAGCCAGTTTGTCACCATCTTGATTCATGCTTTTCATTTGAAAGGGGTTTCTTGTTGTGGCGGCGGTGAAATATTGCAGAAGTTCAATGGCGTTGGCCCTGGCTCATTGCACAAGAATGGATGCAGCCAGCGCTTCAGCAGGTAACCACTTTGCTGCCAGAGGTATGCAGCCATTATAGGGCACCACGAACAGCCTTGTATTCTTCTCCCCCGTAAAGCGGTCATGAGCCACATGGTTAGGTGCAATTACAAGCAATATGTTGCCTTGGTTACGTGATTTTCGCACAAACCCAAGGCTTATTTGTGGAAGAGCTGTCTCTTTTTCTCTCTCTGTCTGTCGGTGTCTCCCTGTATCTCAATATCATATTTACTTTGCTCTTTAGGCAGTTTTTACCCAAAGCCTAAAACATACAGTGAATGCAGACTGCATCAGACTGTGAATGCTACCCTTCTCTTCCAAGTATAGCGATTGGGTGGAAGTCTTAGAAGAATTAGCTCATCAGCACATCTTCACGTTGTACTGTACTATAATTCAGAACATTCTAGCCAATGTCTCCCAGCCAGGTTTGACCTAGACTGGCTCCAGTGCCCCAGGGCCCAAACCAGCGTCTGGTCCAGACAGGAAGGTTTAGGTGAATAGGTTGTCTGATCATTTAGAAATAAATACAGGAAAAGCATTTCCTTTAGGGGTGCTTCTACACATATCTCTAGACATACCATTAAATCACTTAAAAGTGGAGTCATCAATGCAGGAGAAAGATGAACTCAATCAAAACAACACCTTCCTCTTCAATTGCATAAGGCCATCCCTTAGATGCTTTGCCCTTCACAAAATGTTGTGTGCATAGGGCATCTGAGAAAGCACCATTTCATGGTCTGCACCACTTTGTTTGTGTTCCCTTTTACAAATGGGTTGTAGAAACACTGGATTCTGTGTTTTCATGTGATCACAGAAAGGGCAGTGTGGAAACCATCAGGAGATATTTGCTGAATTTGACAAAATGTCAATTAGCTTACAATCATGCCTCAGGTTTATGAGGATTGTATAATATAGTGTTTTTACAACTTTTATCTGATTGTAATATACGTGTTATGTGTTTTGCCAATAAAATAAATTGGCCAATCATATAAATAGTTAATCAAATACTTACATGAATTGGAGGAGCTCTGCTCTTCCCTGAATCCCTTGCAGTTGATTTGTGCTTGAAATTATATCCCCACTAAATACAAGTACAGCCTTCATGAAATCTGAGGCGAGATTATAAACTCACCGACAATCTGTCCAAATGACCCTGTGGTTAATTTTGTGTTGTTCTTTCACAGCTTGACAGAGTTGAAGTAAATGTACATTGAAATATTAATTTTGACCAGCTGAATATTTTTGGCAATCTCCCGTTCAATCACTGTATCAAGGTTAACAGCAAAAATCTAAATGTTAAATACAGGGCAATGTTTCTTCCTTCAAGGCAAATAACTCAAGCAAGTAATTCTAGCTCCCTGAAAAGTCCATTCCATAAATTATTCAAGAATTAGTGAAAGGAGTGAATTTGTAATGCTAGTTACCAGGCAGCTTCCATTTCTAAACCTGTACGCTCGGTGGCTTTGGTTCACCTCATATTTTAAAGCCCTTAATGAGTGGGGAGTGAAACTTAGTAATTACATTCCTGCAACAAAAATCTCTATATAACACTCCTCTGACAAGTTCTTCTGACATATTGGCTTATGCATTCCAGTCTGCAGCCAGCCAGTGTGTATATACCCACCCTCACCCTAATAAAGGCAGTCTTAAACCCATTCTTCAAAACAAGCCTTTTCAAGAGAGTACAAGTGGATACTTCGGCACTAGTGAACTCTTCCAAAAAAAAACATAAATCAGTGAGTTCCCATGTTCCTGTTGGTTGTGCAATCCTCAGGCAAACAATGTGTTTTAATGCAGATATGCTTTCCTTCCCACAATTCTTGTATCACGTGTACTGTAGATAAAAGCAGTAACTGTTACCAGGATAATTTTACGCGCTACTACAGATAGAGCACCTTATTTGGATCCCACCAGAGTGCAGGATAACCCTCTGGCAATGTTGTTGTTATGGTGGAGCGACCCGATCGTCGCGTGGGAAAGCCTGTCTCCATGGAACAGGAGTCCCTCCCTGATGGAAACGGGTAGGGTCTTTCCTCCAGCTCTACCCGATAAGGCAGACATTTGCTTTGTTGTCCGGCAGCACGTGGGTTGTGCTCCCCCCTGCATTGGGCATTTGGTAAAGGTCATCTCCCTCTGCCGCCCTCCCACTCTTTCCCCTCACGCCCCCTGAATGCCCAGCGGCTAGAGCGCACGGCTGCAGAAGCAGCAAGCAGTGTTGTGCCGTATCGTTGCCCCCGCCACTCAGCCACACTCAGCCTCAGCCATTGAGGCAATGTGGGGTCCCTCTCTGCTTTCGCGTGTGCTGCCTCAGCCCCCCCCCTTCCCCATTCCCTGACAACGCAACCCCCCTAACCTCCGCTCCCCTCCACGGGGGCTACTGGCCTTAATCGGCGGGATCTGCGTCCCGTTTGTGTCCGTCAGCGGCTCCTGACGCGCATGGGGCTGGGGGGGAGGGGGGGGGTGGGGGGGGGGGGGTGACAGGATGAGGGAGGATCAACTTTAATCTGGCTGTGTGCTTTTGTCCCACACTGTATCCTCCCTCTACACACAGCACCGCCACTGGCCTCTTCACACAGGCCAGCAAACACACGTCCACCGGTTCGTTCAGGGCCATGGGCTGTGTGGGAGGGGAGAGAGTGTGTGAAGGTGTCCAAGAGGAGAGGGCGTTTTCAGGGAGGTTTAAAGGGACACTTAGGGCCCATGATAAGAACCCATCACTTTAATTTGAAGTTCTGATGTTTTAGCTATGACGCTTTCATGCTTTTCAGCAGAATAAACAGTAACACACAAACAGTAAGGCCTGTACTTTTAAGCTCAAATATGAATGAAAATGTAAATCAGCTCAATAGGAAAGGAATGATATAATCAGCAGTTGATTTCATGCCGGGGGGGAGGGTGATGTAATCACTGTTTAACTCTAATAACACCTTGGATGATATGAGTTATAATGGAGATGTCTCCATCTTTGTCGATGTTCTTTCATTGGAGATAAAGTTAACTGAAAAAAATAAAAAAATAAAAAAATGAACCACTGTCCTCGCACAAACTTGTCAATTACCGCTTTGTGGCACATACAGTACTGGCCTGTTTTGCTGTATGTGAGCAGGTGAGGTCCTGATCTAGTCATTATTAGGATGAAAGTCTGTGGCGAAGGATTTGTGCCTGTTATAGCAAGCCTCAGCATTCAGTCAGAAGGCTTTATCTCCACCTCAGAGAAGAAAATGTCGGCTTTTTTTTACGTTTTATGCGCAATCATCTGTGCCTTGGAGGCATCTTACTTAGAGTCTCTGTGTTAAATACCGGCTACAATAAATACCTTAATTGTTTTTTAGCTTGACTTCTCAAAGCAGTCACTGTTCTTTGAGTCAAACTTAGCACCCGAAGACTGCGGCTCTGCCAAAGCATGTCACTCCCTCAACTCTACAATCTAAGTGTGAGTATGTAGAGCCTAGTTCTGGTAAAACAATATTATTTTATTGTACAGGAACATGGCTGCACTAATTCCTCTAGCTGCAAACCTCACGGACCACAACTTCGTCTATAATTTGCCGGGAGTTATGTTCATAGCAACAGTACATAAAGCGGAACGGAAAACAGTAGTAGAAAGCGCATTAGTCAGTTGAACGATCAGTATACAAAGCTAGGGGTTTTCCTCTCTCTTTCCCCTTCTATGGGGCCCTGGACACCCAAGCCCAGGACCAAGCAATACGTGGGTTTGAGCTTGTGTTTAAGAGCGCTCATGTTTATTCAGATGTAATAATACTGTAGCTGTGCTGTGTTCAGATAGCTATCTTGTCAAATGGTAACACTACAGTACCTTTAATCCATATTATATACAATATCTTCACTATTGCTATTAACAACAGTCTTCTGAGTTCCAGGTAGTTGTTTGTAATCAGAACATGGCTTAAGATCACATTCCTAGGATATAATGCTTTTAATTAAATGAGCTGTTTGGCTAATAATATTATACGGAAATGGCATTGGTCAGCAGAAGAGCTTTATCATAGTCAAAGCAGTTGTGGAATAAAATGGTCAAAGTGTTTTATAAAGCTAACACACTTCTCATTGTTACCATAACCATAACGGAGTGACCCCAGGTCACCAAAAGGTGACACTTTCCCTTTGATCTATGTGATGTCATAGGCCTAAATGACATATAAGTCATCTGTTGCCTTTGTCAGATGACTAGCTCTTAAAATGCCACGTAACTGAGCCTGGTTAAACGTAACGTCTTATGCAACTCCAGCTGTGTCCCTAGGCACTATGTACATGTCAAAGAATGAAGCTTTCCCCTTCACTGATTTACCGTCAGACTGGGGTTGTGCGGAGAGGCCACTGGATTGCCCTGGCTCAGGGTATGTGTGTGTATCCGTGCGTGCGTGTGTGAGCATGCATACATCTGCATGTGTATGCATGCTTTGCCCTAGCTCCACAGAACAGCCAGCCACCCACGTTCCAGCATATAGACCCTTTCTTTCTCCAGATCTCCCCCCGTAAAGGATCCTCGCCCTGTCTCCCTGTCTGCCCGTAACGCTTCACATCGAAGCTATTAAGTCTCTCCTGGGCTGAGACACGCTTCATTGCAGCTGTTATCACCACAGATGACAGACTACACCTTCCTTTGTGCTTTTAATTGTGTTTGGGAGCACATAAGTACAGAATAGTTTCCAGGGAGTACCGAATACTCAAATAACACAGATAATATAGTGTTTCCCTTTGCTCTGCTCTTAGCCTATGTCGTAAAAAAAAAGACTATGCTTGTTCATCCGAATGTTCATTTACATTTTATTTTCTCTTCGCTCTCGACTCTTAAAAGGCACTTAAATTCTTGCTTTTTGGTATTTGGACAAAGAATAGGTCGCTATTCCGTACCCAGAGTGCAGTGTTCCCTTCCCAGAGTGCAGTGTACCCTTCCCAGAGTGCAGTGTACCCTTCCCAGAGTGCAGTG
>JAODOY010024611.1:0-23807 GCA_025399855.1 Forbesichthys papilliferus
TACAGTACATACAGTATATATATATATATATATATATATATATGTGTATGTTTGTGTGTATATGTATGTATGTATACACATGCACGCACGCACACAAACATTTGTGAGTTGGTAAACAATGAGTGCAAATCCTGAGTAAAGCTCAACCAGTACCTAGGCACTGTTGCCATATAGCATGTATGTTTCGCATTTTGTTTCGCTGTCGTAAGAAACGGTGTGAGATACTGTCAAACATTTATTTCCTTTAATCCATGATGCATCTAGTAGCTTTAAGTCTCATTTCAGCTCCAATGTCACTGTCCACTTTATCTGACTTGGTTTCCTTGTCTGACACAACCAGCCATTGTTTAATTTCTAAGACATTTTTCATATCTAAAAGAAACCACTTTTTTTTTCAAATGTGATAAAATGTACATTTGTAATATATTATAGATATAATTATCTCAACGAAATATATAGCTAGCTACAGTATTTACAATCACTAAATAAAAGACCAATTTCTGTGTTATGGTTTGTAACCTGCTGTAACATCATGCATGTTTTAATTACCATAGGCATTGTCAGGAAATGTGTAACTTCAAAGATAAGTAGAGTTAAGAGTCGAGGATAAATAAGACAACAGTCCCTGAGTAGTGATTAGTAAGTTTTGCAATGCTGTTAAGGTGTGACATCATTGTCTCTAAGTGTAACATGTCAGAAGGATAGGAGGTAGAATCTAGAAAGCTTTAGAACACCCATTCAATCATACAAACAAACAAGTTTGTCTGACAGCGTGTCATCAGTATTGTTCCAAGATAAAGTCAACATTTGTGTTGAAATGAAACTTGTCAATCAAATGTCAAAAATCACATCCTTGGTCTTCTCTCTTTTTAGAAGTTCTCCTTGTTGAAATAGAATTTGGTCTTCCGAGGGTCCACATCAGAGTATTTTGCACATTTCTTTGCCAAGACCTTTGCAAGGGTTGCGGGTCCACACAAGAATGTCCCCACCACAGACCTGAAAAAGCAAAATCACACTTGATTGGATTCTGAAGTCTTATATATATAGACCACATGTATTAATGTTTGGTCATTTAATGAGGTCAGTAGTTTACATGGCACTAATCTTACGTGGGATTTTCTTTGCGGACGTCCTCAAACTCCTTGTCCCAGTTGGGTCTGCCATAGCTTATTTTCTGCTTGAGTCCGGTCACCACATCTGTGTCCTTATCAAAATGCACCATCACATGAGTAGCCTGCAAACAATAATTGGTTGGGTTAATAGAACACAGGTAACTGGGTGGTGGTCTGTCTAGGTGGGATTATTTTGGGAGGGAGGGTTCCCACTCAAATGTCAAATTCCTTGACTTTTACAAATCTGAATTTTCATAACCTAATGAACGAGAAACAGGCCACCAGCAGGCTAGCTGTGAAAAAAGGACGGCTACCATGGAAACTGCACTGAAAATGAATGTGATGATATTTTGTGTATGTTCAAATCATGTACATATCATACAGACCAATAGTTTCAGGATTTGTTGAGATATCTCAAAATGTAATGCCACATTTTGATGACTGGCAAGTAAAATATAAACATGCTGCCAAAAAAATTCCATGATTTGACCCAATAACTGGTAAAAAAAACCAAATCCCTGATTGTCTGGACTGGAATACACTTTTAAAATGCCATTGGCCAGTGGGAACTGTGAAGTATGGTTATAGTGACTCCACCCACATGACTCTGATCCCAGCCAGTGAGGAAGAGCTTGTAGGTGAGGAAATCCCCCATGCCCCTCTCCTCCATCTCCTTCTCCAGCACCTGTAGGAGATCCGCAAACCACTCAAAGGCGTGTGTTTCCCGGCACAGCCAATAGAAATAGATCTGCCAACACGGATGAAAGGCAAACACTTAAGAACAATGACCTTTGGACAGAAGAAACTTCCCCAGTACTTCTGTCTAGTCATTCATATATCGCAACAGGGGTTTGTTTAAAAAGATGTCACTGTCACCATAGCACCTATCACCATAAACAACTGGCTTGAATCATGATAAGGAACCTTTCCATGTGCAGTTCTGCAAAATATAATAATGCATTTTGTCAACTGGTGGAATGTCTTAAAGAAAATAAGCAAGATTTACTACAAGGCTAGAATAGTAAAATGTTTATTTTTAGCTGTGTAGCTTGCTGACTGTAATACTGTATAACCACACATTGCCAGTTGGAATGCCAGTTGATAGTTTTAAAGAAAAACAAGTTCAACATCCCTTTACATAGGCAGAAAAGAAATGCTTTGGAAGTCACCTTTCTGGTGCGTAGCTTAGGGTTGGAGATTTTAAACTTGTACCAGATGGACTTCAGGATCGAGGCGAAGGGAGTCACTCCGATGCCGGCTCCGACCAACATACTGACCTCGTACTCAAACACGTCTTCACTGGCTGTGCCAAATGGGCCGTCCACAGCCAGTCTTAAGGGAGAGTGGTTAGCAAAGCCACAAATTAGCTCCTCATTCTATAGTAAAGGGCCTGTGGCATCATCACACCATGTAAACAACAGTAACAACACAGCTGCTCACTTGGGTCCCTGCGCTCCTTCGGGCAGCTCCTCCAGCATTCTGATGAGATGCTGGGTCCAGTCTCCCACTGAGCGGATGTGGAGGCTGAAGAAGTCCTCCTCCGGGGCCGACGTCATGGTGAAGGGGTGCCACTCCAGCTGGGAGATGGCCGGGCAGTTGAGGAAGACGTACTGGCCTACGTCCATCTTGAAGCCGCTCTTCACCAACTGCAGCTCCAACACCTTGGAAGGTCTGAGAACGATCTGGAGAGCAAGGGTGAAAGGCTTGAGGTAGGAAGTAAGGATGCCGGTGGATGTGCACAGTTTCTGTGTTTGTTTGAAGGAGGACTATCTGAGGACCTTACCTTCCTGTATTCCACTTTTTGCATGTATCGAATGAAACGCAAGAGACGTTCGCATATATATAGAATCATGGGACCAATCACCCACATCCAGGTCTAAATGTGAAGAAAAACGTGGGAAATATAAAGTAGAGCATTTTGAACATTTGAAAATACATTGACTTTGTAAGTCACCAATATTAGGACATGAATGTTAAAGCCGAGCGTTGTCCAGTCTAGACAACTCACCTGTGGGGCTCCTCCAGCAAACTGAGGAACTGGGCACTCAGGAATCAGTCCCCATTCGCTATATCGGTCTTCACAAATTGTGTGGTTGTGTGGTGGATTTGGCACTTGTCCGCGTACAATGCGCCTGTGAATGAGATACACAGCCCCTGTTCAGACGTCCTGCACCCCGGGCCCAAATACCCTGGCTCTTGAGCTACACGTGTCCCCCTTACCCTGCCCCGTGGAAGACCAGGCCCGCGAAGAAGACAATGAAGAGGTGATGCGTGTACCAGAACACCTCGTAGTAGCTGCGTCTGATCACCTCCATGGACGATGTGATCATAAGAATCAGGGCCAGGGTGATGATGACCCCGGTGAGCCCAGCGATGGTGGTAAACGCAAAGTAGGTTGGGGTCTGCTGGTGGTCCTGACACACACACACACACACGGGTGAGCTGTACATTATAGTAGGTAGGACTTAAACAACACTAAGGAAAGTGAGTCTGGATGATGGGAGAGGGGAGTCCTACGGTTCTCCATTTACACCATAGACAAATGAACAAACCCTTGTGATGTCGCCCATAGCTTTTCTCAAGAACAGATGTGAACACTGTGCTGGCTCTGGACAACACTGTGCTGGCTCTGGACATCGCCATCATTGCAGTATGGCCTCTTACGAGCCGTGAGATGACATCACATTTTAAAATAATACTGTGATGTCGCTTTGGATAAAAGTGTCTTACTTCACTAATTGTATATTATTTATTGATGTTTCTGTTTTTTCATAATATTGATTTACTGACCAGTGTTTGTGTGTGCGATCACACGTATGGGCTAAAAAGCATAAGTTTGTTCATAGTTAGAATAAGTTGTGCACCTTTAAACAGGCGCTTCATGTTGCAATACAAAAGTGCACAGCGGTGGACAACTAACTTACAGCAGTGAGTGTGCGGACAGGGTTTAGAAAGGTGGTGTTTTCTGTGCTTCCCAGGTTGGAAAGTGCTGTGCTGAGTCCATCATACACCCCTCTTCTGCTATTGTTAAACCACTCCACGTTGAACAAATGGGCGATTGTGTGAACCGCTGACAAATAACAAAAGATATTTGATTAGTGTCGTGGGCTTTTCAACATTTGTTATTGTCCAACTAAATATACTATATATTGCCGTCATATGTGAATATTCCTCCATACAGTATTTTCCAAGCGTTATACAATTATTTTAGAATTCCTTTAGTTCCAGTGCAAAGCTGGAGCAGACCTTTTCTCCCTAGGCCTACTAATAAATATAAGCATACTGTATTCAGCCAGTAACACTTAAAGGGGTCTTATTATGCTTTTGTATTCCCCCTCTTTTCTTGTGTTATATAGCATGCTATACAGTATACTGTAATACTGCTGCATGAAACACCTCGTTCCAATTCCAGCTTTTCCTTTCCTTTCATCCGTTACATGGTGACGCAGTCATGTAAGCTAATACAATACTTATTGGCTGCCTACCGCCATTCTATGCTCACCATAGCACAATGCACAGCAAGTTCAGCAACTAATGCAGGCCAGAAGAGTGTGTGTGGGAGATGCGGCACTCTGCCTTGTGAGGGCAAATCTCTGTTGAGTGCTCTGCCAAAGGTAGAACAACTAAGAAGTCATTTTTACCACAGTTTAACATTTTTTGCATGTTTTGCTGCTAAAGGAGGGGGCAGTTAGAAATGTGTGTTGCCCAACGGGACAGTCACGTTCAACTTGTTCTACCTGAATTTCAAAATCAGACTCAAATAGGCCATTGTAATAGATTCAGTTGTTTACAGCTGCTCAGGTGAGAAAGATCAATATTGGGCCTGCCAGACTAGCAGAAATGCAGTGGCAATTGACCAATCAGAGCGTGTCAGAAAGGGGGATGAACAGAGATGTACAGTATGAAAAAAATAATTACATTGAAGCATATGAGTATTCTAGTAGAGCCCCAAAAAAATGTAATGATTAACATTGAAACTGAACATAATAGGGCCCCTTTAAAACACAACCAGAAGGTTAAGATGAGGTTATCTGAATCAACAGACATACCTGTCATCAGTGCAATCATATAGGCAACCAGTTTGTGGAAAGTTATATTTTCATCCAGCTGTTTCCTCACTGTTCGCCCACAACACTGAAGAAAGTGTGGATTAAATGTTTTAAAACATTTACTACAAAGAAATGGTGACAATGCAGACATGCCTTTCCACATTAAGCACACCTACCACTAAAGAGCCTCTAATCAGAGACAGCAGGTTCCTGCACACTGGAAGCAGGATCAACATGCAGTTGAAGTTCAGAACAGCAGCAGGCGCCCGGGCCCAGGGCAGTGCAGACTGGAAATACAATTATTATTATCATTATTATGTGACGTAGGCTGATATAGAGGTATCTATAAATGCTCCTGTCCAAATCAGCTTAGCTTCATGCAGTTGACTACATAAACCTTTTGAAATATCATTTATTCCAGTTAGTTCTAATGTACTCCAACAGTAGGCGATTTCAGTTCACTTACCCCTATAATATGACGCGTGTAGTCAAATCTATCCTCTACATTGTAGAAATTGTAAAACCAAACGAAGAGGAAAATGTTGATGGCCATCCAGACCACCTGCAAACCCAGGCACAAATAAGTTTTTCATCAGATGCAATTATCTCATACGGTTCTGTATCCTTTGAAGATATTATGGAGACATTAAATCTGCACGAAGATGCAAATTGGTATAATCTCTTACCAGGATAAAGGCCGAAAGTCCATTGTTGATAATCCAGTTGCCCATAACGATGACTTAGGTACTCCAAGTCCAAGTTCAACACATTTATTCACATCTTTGGAAAACGTGCAGTTTTGATACACTCGAAACTCCTCCCATTACAAAGACACAAGGAAGACATGTCAAATTGAATGGGTGCAATGAAAGGGTGCGGATTGTCGACATTCCATTCTCACAGCAGACTGAGGAACAGGGAAGTGTTTTCTGGAATTTCCTGATTATGTAGTGAATTATATCGCTCATTTATTTGATTTAAGTTTAGGTAGGTCTGTTTTATAGTCTACAATTGTTAAGGGTTAAGTTAAGACAGGTTTGGAAATAGCCTAGACATAAAACTATGTAGAATTGGCAGCATCAAAAGAAATTGGTTAAATAAGAAAGGAATAAACACATATTAGATTATTATTTTTATTGGGTTTCAAGTAGTCAAGGTAACAAATCAATCATGTCAAGCCACAAAAACAACTACATTTTTTCAGTTATAATACAATACATGAACAGTTTTTAATTACATGTTAAAATAGACACTTATTTGAACATCCATAAGATTTTAAGATGTGTCCTTTAACAGATTTAGAATCCCATTTGACAGCTTTGTGCATTTGTGCCAAACAACAAACAAACGAAGCAAACCACCTCTAAACAAGGCAATCTAAAAGGTAGACAGTGGAACATAAAACAAGGCATTCATCACAATGCATAGCCGGAGCAGCTGGGCATGACCATAGTAAACTTCCTCGTACTGGGGTTTCATAATGCAGGGCGCTGATGCAAGGATTACAATACTGCACAATAAACTGGGGACGCCCCCCGTCAGTTCTTTGGGTCTGAAATACACCTGGCATGCTTCCCACACACCTGCCTGGCCCTCTACAGCCCTCTCAAGGCCACCTTTGTGCACTGCTGCATATCTTTGGCGTACTGGGGCCATAAAATAACACAATATCCTAAATTAAGACACAGTGAGTCATGTATCCCTGACAGGAGAAGACCAAAACGCAGACCAACACACCAAGGACAACCCTCTCTGTGTAACCCCTCCTGAGAAATCGCTTAATCGCATTGTCCTCCAGTTGGAAACCGCCATCTTGTCCCCCTCTTGTCCCCTCTCCTCAGCAGTGACCCTCACGACGCCATTACGGCTATGTCCCCATCCCCCCACCTCCACCCATCAGGCAGCATCCATGATGTCATCGCCGATGGCCGTCTCCCGGTCGCCGAGGAGACCGGCGAGGTCGCGTTGACGCGACTTGTCCAACATCTCCAGGGGCCCCTCCCTGTCTCCCCCCAGCACCATGGTGGCGGCGGTGGAGTAGGAGCAGGAGTAGGGCGGCTCCCCCCTCTTCTCCCCCCCCTCCCCGCCGCGCACTCCCCTGCCGCGGGAGCAGCAGACGCAGCGGAGGCAGTCGTGCACGTTGTGGCGGAACAGGCGTCGGCACGGGTGGCAGAACTGGTAGAAGAGCAGCATGAAGAACACGGCCAGGCCGTACAGCACCAGCAGCTGCACCACCAGCAGCGGCGCACAGATGTACTCGTAGAAGTCCGACTTGTAGGCGTACCACAGCGCCATCAGCACCGCGTTCTCCGCCAGCCGCCCGCCGTAGTAGGCCGCCAGGCGGCCCCACGCCTGCCGCTTGTCGATGAGCTCGCGCTGGCCCAGGTCTAGCTGCACGGCCGACCAGCAGAAGACGTTGATGCACGCGTACAGCAGCGTGAACATGCACAGTACCACCACCGTGCCCAGCTTGGACAGGCTCTTCTCCAGACTGTCGGGCAGCGAGCCGCGCGCCGCCCACAGCGACGCCCACGGCAGCAGGAAGAACAGCAGCAGGCTGGCCAGGCACACGGGCGCCATCCAGTAGGTGAGCGCCGTGCTGAACAGCACCAGGCACGTGATGCGGGTGGCGATCTCCAGGCCGCGCCACACGATCATGCACACGTACGCCGCCGGGCGGATGCGCACCTTGTAGTCATCGTAGCGGATCTGGATGGCCAGGACGCTGCACACCAGCGCTCCGTACGTGATGGAGACCAGCGTGATGACCATCAGGGCCACTGTGGGTGAGATGGAAGACGCTCGTTATGATGGTAATAGCTCGGACTGAGGATTTCACTTGGCCCAATGCACAGATCTATAATGTATCAATTCAATGGGGGATAAATGTGTAGTTCTTTCACATTAAGTAATACTGTACGCTTGTGAACAGCTGTGCTTCAGACTAAACCCAGCGCTGTAGGAAACATTACTGCTTATTACCACATGACATAATTATCATTCAGCACTGTGAAGCGGCACTGCTAACAGGCACTACTTTCTGTTGACGAGGGAAACGCGGGAGGCTAATAAGCATCCGCCTTACGCCGGGTGTAGAGCACGTATTTCTCCTGGATGGTGGCGTACAGCTGCAGCGTCAACTGCGGCGTGGAGCCCAGGAAGGCCTGGATGACGGCGGTGCGCTTAAAGGCATTCCTGTGAGCGGCCAGCGTGCGCTCCGAGTGGCCCACCTCCCACTCCATGGGCGTCTTGTGCGACGCTGCCTTCTTCAGGCTGTACTTGCGGGAGAGCGTGACGTACGACTCCTCGGCCTGGCCCGCCTTGAAGTAGACCACCAGGGCTTCTATACACCTGGGGGGAGAAAGCATTCTGTGAGAACTTGAAATAGACCACCAGGGCTTCTATACACCTCGGGGGAGGGGGGTGGGGGAAGATTTCTGAAAGACGTGTCCTACTGAACAGAACATTGATAACTCAATTATGAGAAATTAAAGAGAACCGCTTAATCGGAAGAAAAGCCTAGTAAAGAGTCATCAAACCAAATATGGAGTCAACATCTGTATTGCTAGGCCTATACATTAATCTCCAGAGTGGTTTCTTTAGTTAATTGTTAATTTTACAAATAGATTTTAGAATGATTAGACTTTAATTACAAAGAAACTTCAGGTAACATGAAACCTTTTTGACTAGAAATGATTCCATTCTTCTCTATACAATGGTATAAATAATGCACTATTTTATAATGCACTATTTTATAACGTGCCCTAGTCTCGGGTTGTGTCCTCTCAGCAGAGTTTAGAGGAGACAACGTAATACAATTAACAACCATTAGGGAGAGCAAGAGAGGCTGCTGTGTCATGCAAGTATGGTTGCCTGGACCCGGATCGATTCTTTGCAGAACTGCTTTGGTTAACACAGTGGTTCACATTTATTTATTTATTTAGTTATACCTCATGACGACTGCATGACGATTGTTAGACATTGTGTATCTCATACTTGGGCTCACAAGTTAAAATTGGGACAGAATACTTTGTGTGGGGCCACCAGAGGGTAGTATAAAGTATAGTATAAATTTTTTTGTAAAGCATTAATGTCACTACAGGGTGTGGCTGAAGGTAAATGCTCACACTTGTTCTGTAACAGAGGACAGTGGGGTGTTTAAAAACAGAATGTTACCGGGTGTATTTGTATTAATCACAATGGGACAAAGAAACAGGTACAGGCCTTAGACACACACACACATAAGGGCCTATTGCATGGGGGGGGGTGGGGGGGTGTGTGAAACTGAATACATTTAGTTATTTTAGAATCAAACAAGAAATACGGTACATTTATGAAATGCTCTTAATGTTGTGTATAGCTGTGCTACTAACTAAACTAACTAAATTAATTATTGTACCTCGTCTTTCCTTGTGCAGTAGCCCTAGTCAAGACAACACCCAGACCTGTAAGAATATCACACTGTAGTAGACTACAACTCAGCAAAGTGCTGGAATGTGGAATGGGATATTCCGAGCAAAGTAGCCTTTACTCCAATGCTGCACAGAGATTTAGCAGACTAAGGCATCTCACGTCCATATGTTTACTCTACAGCTGAACTGTGCAGATTTAGAATCTGCTGACCGCTTACACCAAACTCAGTAGCAGTCAGTCATTTTCAGCCACTGTTGTTTCAGCTGTTGCTTGCTGAGAAACTACCAGTGCCTTTTCACCTGCATTTGTTCTCACACGCAAGAACAAGTGTGTTGTATGCAAGTTGGCCTATGCTGCTACAGTAGGAAGCTGGAGGTCATCTTGTCTGAGCTGTATTCCTATGAGCTATATTGGTCTGGTGTCAAGAGAGAGCGAAGTCGCAAAGAATTGACTGACAATCTTTCCCAGGACCTGGGACGTCACAATAGATTATGGATAGGGGGGCTGTCTCTCCTAGGGGAGTTTGGGGTGGGTAGTCACCAAGGAAAAAAAAAAAAAAAAAGTGTATGCAAAATTTATTTTGAGATTACAACAGGTGTCAAATCTATAGTTTATTCTGGTTTAGTCTGGCTAAAAGTACATCTGTCTCGTGGTGTCATGTTTAGACACTGATCCAACTTGACCTCTGAGAATTTGTGAGAAGATTCTCACAAACTAAAGAATTTGGCCTAAATCCACTGTTTCCATCAATCCATCAACAAAAGACACAAAAATGGCTGTACTACGACGTAGCAAACGTGCTTATGACGTCAAATTAAATGACAAGGTCAAAAACATTGTGTCCTATCAATAACACAAACACACAATTACTAAAATAACAGAGTTACTGTTCCCTGACCAACTGAAACTAACAAGGCCAACATTACAGTGCCAACTTACTGTAAGTTCAATACAAAACACACTGAAATCACACTGATAACAAGAACTCTGTGGAAGGGGGTGGTGCTTAGTGCAAAGAGAGAGAGAGAGGTGCTTGATACAAGGTTTCATTTGTCTAGTAACTTTCTGAGAGCTGGGAAAAAAAGATGTTAAAACATGTTCTGGTGTAAAGCATGCTATTGTTTTACACGTAGCTAACCATCTCATTGTACATGCGCCTTGACATTCCTGCCTAATTAGTGATACAACTGTATAATTATATATAATAATATCTAATGATAGATTTATTTGTGTCCGTCTAATATTTTAGGAAGACTAAAGCACCCCTAAAATAGGCCTGCGACATCCCTGACCAGGACATTTGGCAGCACAAAGCTTAAGAGTGCTTCTGTGAGGGATTGGGACAGTGTAGAAGCCAGCAGCCACTTAGAATTCTGTGGGTGAAAAGGCAGACTGCATTTCACTTAGGAGGGAAAGAGGACGCAGCTAATAGGAATGTCAGCCAACATAATCAATACTCTTGCTTTCCAGTGCAGCATACTATGACATTATGGAAATAAAATGCAGGCTACTGCACTGTATAGGCTACATTATGCTGACCCGGTTCCTCTCTGCTCGATCACAACACCTGTCAACATGCGCTACAGGGAACAAGTTTTGAAAACATTGTCTGCCATATTTTCAGTATTGACAACAAGGAAACGGATGCATGAGCTATTTCAACATTCCTTAAGCAAGACAGAGGTTCATATCCAGTTTACATGAGATATTACTCTTGGCACGTCGCTAATTTGGGGAAATGTAAACCCGTTTTAGTGCAGCTGTTCTTAGAGCCACAAATAAGGAAAAAACCTTGTTGTTTTCAGGCATGCATGCTCAGACTTGGCCACAGCCATGTTAGGCAGTCTAACGCGGACAGGACAGGATCATATACCCAGGAAGACAAGTCCCGACAAGATCCACCCAAGAGCAGGTCCTGTACATTATACCTCCAGACACGTACACCTACTGTACTGTATGTGGATGACACATTTAACGATTACATATTCTTTTATTTGTTTTCCACATGATGTGTTGTATGGAGCTGTTACATGGGCTGTGTCTGAACAGAAGCACCCATTTATGACTTGCTTGGAGAAATGCAAAAATAGATGTTGCAGCCAAAGTACAATCAACAAGTCAATGACCTCATCCTTAAGATGGTTGCATAGGAAAAGCACAATGTAGCACAACATTTATGGTTCAGTTTAAACTACCTCTAGTATCATTAACAGGTATTTAAAACGGGGAAAAACACACATTTTCAGCACGGTATTTCTATGTAGCCTAATGAGTATGCATACTAGCAGGATTTTTGCCTATTGTTATGATAAATGTCCTCATTGAGAACTAGGCCTACTTTAAGCAAAAGTGACGCCACCCCAATGGCTTTGGTGTTGACCAACATTGGATGAAGTAACACGTCCACACATTGATATGCATTACAGGGTTCCGCCCTGACTGATTATGATCATAAGACAACATTCTGGTTAGTTCTTACTAGCTATGCTATGCTATTAGCAACACCAAAGGCTCTCTTCTCCGTGGCCATAAGCAATGTTTGGCCAGAGGGAGTATGGTCTGGCAGGATCCTGTACTGCTCACAGTGCAGTCTAGATACGCATTGATTAATTAGCCCTGCTATTGATCCACCAATCCCCTAACCTTTTCAATGATATTGTCGATCCTGGACAGTTTGTTGGTTTGATTTCCACGAAATGCCCATTAGAATGGGAAAAGAGAAACATGATAGAGTAACATGATAAATCCTAGTACTTGGTAGTAATGCACACAATGTTGCCAACCACCGAAAGAAAAATAATTAAAAATTCTAAATAAGCTTTTGTACACATTGCCTGCTTAAGAATGATATAATGACTGAAGTTTCATTATCATATTACACCCAATTCCAACAATGTTCCATGCAACATTCAAAATGACAAAGCAGAATTACTTGTAAAATTTGCGTAACTCAATGTTGTCCATGACATAGGTTATAGCTTCCATTCAGTAGGGAAAAATGACACCCACAGACTTTTGGTCACTCAACGTGTAATTATAGAATGGTGGCGTAAACTGCCCTTGGTCCAGTTACAGTGAAAAGAAAAAAGAGCTAGTGAGCAGTACAACATTAATTATTACGCTTGAATTATATACTGTAGTACACGTAGTCAAGTGTATTCATATAGCGCATCCAGAAAGTATTCACAGCACTTCACTTTGTCCACATTTTATGTTACAGCCTTATTCCAAATTGTATAGAAAACATTTCTCAAAATTCTACACACAATACCCCAAAATAACAAAGTGAAAAAAAGTTGGACATTTTTGCAAATTTATAAAAAAATAAAAATAAACCAATGTGCATAAGTATGCACAGACTTTGCCATGACACTCAACATGGAGCTCATCCTGTTTTCACTGATCTTTCTACAACTTGATTTGAGTCCACCTGTAGCAAATTCAGTTGATTGGACATGATTTGGAAAAGGCATACACCTGGTTCCACAGTTGACAGTGCATGTCAGAGCACAAGCCAAGCCATGCAGTCCAAAGACTTGTCTGTAGACCTCCGAGACAGGATTGTATCGAGGCACAAATCTGTGGAAGGCTGAAAAAAGATTTCAGCAGCGTTGAAGGTCCCAATGAGCACAGTGGCCTTCATGGAAGAAGCTAAGAACCGCCAGGACTCTTCCTAGAGCTGGCCACCCGCCCAAACTGAGCGATCGGGGGGGAAAGGCTTTAGTCAGGGAGGTGACCAAGAACCCTATGGTCACTCTGACTCCGTAGATAGAAGAGAACCTTCCAGAAGGACAACCGTTTCTGCAGCACTCCACCAATCAGGCCTGTGTGGTAGAGTGGCCAGACGGAAGCCACTCCTCAGTAAAAGGCACATGACAGCCCGCCTGGAGTTTGCCAAACAGCACCTGAAAGACTCTCAGTCCATGAGAAAGAAATGTCTATGGTCTGATGAAACAAAGATGAACGCTTTGGCCTGGAGGAAACCAGGCACTGCTCATCACCTGGTCAATAACATCCCTACAGTGAAGCATGGTGGTGGCAGCATCATGCTGTAGGGATGTTTTTTAGCGGCAGGAACTAGGAGACTAGTCAGGATCGAGGGAAAGATGAATGCAGCAATGTACAGAGACATCCTTGATCAAAACCTGCTCCAGAGCGCTCTGGACCTCAGACTAGGGAGAAGGTTCATCTTCCAACAGGATAATGCCCCTAAGCACACAGCCAAGATAACAAAAGTGGTGGGTTTGGGACAACTCTGAATGTCCTTCAGTGGCCCAGCCGGAGCCCAGACTTAAACCCGATTGAACATCTCTGGAGAGATCTGAAAATGGTTGTGCACAGACCATCCCCATCCAACCTGATGGAGCTTGAGAGGTCCTGCAAAGAAGAATTTGAGAAACTGCCTAAAAGTAGGTGTGCCAAGCTTGTAGCATCATACTAATAAAGACTGTAATTGCTGCCAATTACAGTCATTCAATGTCATTCAATAAATTTGCTAAGATTTCACTTTATTATGGGGTCTTGTGTGTTGAATTTTGAGGAAAATAATATTTTAATCCATTTAGGAAAAAAGGCTGTAATATAATGTGGAAAAAGTGAAGGGCTGTGAATACTTTCTGGATGCACTCTATAACCTTTAATCAGATTAGTCTCAAAGGACTGTACAGCCTATATTTCACATGAAAACAAAGAATACCCCCCAGGCAAGGAAAAACTACAATTAAAGACCACACAGGAAAAAAGGGAAGAAACCTTGGGAAAGGACCTCCAGGATGTTTAAGATGCAATAGATACAATATTTAGCAATACTACTTTGAATAATATATCACATTGTGCCGCAGTTAAGAACTAATGATTTGAAAGTTAGTTAATTATGATTGGTTTGGAACTGCATTTCCAATGTTGGGGGTGGAGCTTCTGAGGGAGCACCCTATGGCTTTGAAGGGAGAGGAGGTTTTGTGTTGAGTTCACAAATTCAAATATCAACTATCTTTCTCCAGGATGACCGATTTGACCGAGATTAGCTGCTGTTGAGAATGGAGGTGTTATCACTCAGTGGTTTCATATTTAGACTAGATAACCAAGCAATATATCAGTTATTTTGCCATAAGTGCCCCTAAAATTATATTTTATTGTTTGTGGATAGGTTTGCTATTTGCATTTATTTTAAATATGCAAAATGTGAAGGCATAATTGAGCTCTGAGAATCTGAGAGGCATCATCAACTGAGACACATTTAAAAAACCCTCATGAACTATATAATCAGATGAGGATCTTCAAATTCCAGCCTTAATCAATGATATATACTAGACAATGAGCAGGGGTCTTTGGGTCTTGTTATATTAAAATGGCATAACCTGTAGTTCAGCAGACTGTACTGTGTAAGCCATAGTAAATAATTGGTTGGCAATGAAAGACCAAAGTGGCATTATTGGACATTAAGGAAACACTAGCACACATGCACCTACCTAATAACAGGACCCATGAGTATCAGGTGCAGAAAGAGAACCAGAGGTCGACCTCTTCCCAAGTCTCTGTGAAAGAATGTAAGTGCCAACTGAATTAACACAGCAGGCACCAGCATGAAGGTGATGGTCATCCCCATCCAGATGGTATCATCAGTCTTGTGGTACATACTGGACACCACGACCGCGCTGACAAACTCAGCACAGTAAAGCAAAGTGGCCAGCACGACACTAAACGGGGGCTGGATGTGACTGTGATTGACAACCACCATGACTCCGTTTTCCATGGATGGACATTCGTACTGCTCCATATCCACGTCTTCCCGTTCAATCGGATCGTTATCCGCCATGGTCAGCTTCTTTGTATAAACACTGTGACTTAACTTAATAAAAACGCAAATTAATGGTCCGTGATGGAGATAGATAAGTTCATTTTGTAAACACAGTCATGCTTCTTCTTGGGTATGTTTTCTTTCTTCACCGTGGGCTAACGACAACTTAGAAACAAAGCTACTTACACATCGCTGATACAACATCGTAATCTCTCGTTTTGCACGTTAATCGTGGAATAAATATACTCTCCTTTATAATATCCTACGTGTGGTAACACCCAATGTGCACACATTGATACCGTGTAAATATCCAAGACTAGTCTGAAGTGCTTTCAGGACTGTTGCTGCCTGAACCGCCTGTCATTGTAAATTCGATTACTATTAACGTTTCTTGAGCTATCCTTTATATATAAATATGACTCAAGTAGACACCAACAGTAGTTCTCAACGTCCCGTAGTAGAAATTAAAGCAAGGTGTGTCCATGTGTTTTGTGAACCTGCTTCTTTTCGTTTTCTTCTTTTCTTTTCTTCTTCAGGCATTCGTTGAAGTTCGTTGTGCTGTATTCTAAGCTCCCCCAGGTCCTAAAGCCAGACGACAAAACATGTTATTGCGGAGCAAACACAGGACATAATTGCGACACATTTTTTACTTCTTAATTTAAATTTAACTAACTAACGTAGGCTAACAGCACAGATTGCACTGGACTGTGAACCACCAAAAACGGAATACAGTCTTGACTAAAAATATTAAATATATATATGGATAGTATGTACGTATACACACGCATACATATATATATACATACACATACTGTACATACATACATACACATATACTGTGTATATAAATATATATAGTTTTTAGATAGTAATAGATAGATCGAAATGATATATTTAGGCTACGGTACTACCTGAAATAGTATACAAAAGATAATACAAAAAACATATACCTTACTAGCCTACTACAATTTACCTGTGGTATGTTTACATAACTATACATGACCTAATGAAACTAGAGTGAGATTTGCTAAGGGAAAAAGGATTAAAATATGACCATGTTTATATTTGAATGCTGCCAAACTGGTTTATATATACTCTTTGTCTTGTTAGTGCCACACTACCTATTTATCAAATGTTGCAGAGTATTCATGTAACAACAGGGTCATTCATTTAGTGACTATCAGGCTATATTTGACCAATGTATAATTAACACTGCCATGTAACATTTTCCCCTTCAACATCAACAATCAATCATATCCACAACACAACTCAAAACAACCATGTTTATGTTGCCTGATGGTTACAAGGGCTTACCTTTTACAGTGTAAAACAGAATAGCCTACATACTGTGGATATATTATGACTAGCCTATCTCCTTGTCAAAGACAATCTTCTACCACTCAGTGGTGGTCCAGCATAATGAAGGCAGTAGAAATAAAGTAGTGCAGACCGAACTACAGAACACTATTCCGACTCCAGCCATGGCAGTGTTTCCAATCTGTGGGGCGGAGCTTCTTTGAGAGCACTGCAACGGCATTGACGAGAGAGGATTTTATTAGATTTATTGTTTTGTTCAAATGTCATCAATCTTTCTCCAACAACACAGACTCTACCTTCATTATTTTACATCTAGTCAATCATAAGAGAATATTGCAAATACAGCAGCAGTTTCTGCCCTGCAATACACAGTGCCAACATTAACCAATCAGGCCAGCCACATTAAATTTGAACAAGAAGCCTGCATACAACATTGTTTCCAATTCTCCCTATCAGAACTGAACAGCTGTTTAGTACATGATTGCCCTTGATAAGAAGACATCCAGTAATTTCATCAGTTGTCAAAAGCTTGACATCTGTAGATTCTAAAACTTGCTGTCAGGTGTCTCTGAGTTATGTTAAGTGAGTGGAAGCAAATGAGGGTGAGGTTTCTCCGGTCAGCTGCTGGTGATGTTTTGATGTGTGTGTGTGAGTCACTAACTACTTACGTAATTCTGTGGTCAGAGTCTTGGATGTCTAATCAGCAGGTGAAGACCATGGCTGATTGGCTGTTGGTGCACATCACGCTGGTGCCCTCAAAGCAGGTTATTTCAGCCATGCAAATGGTATGATTTGATCATTTGTTTATCTTACATTGCTGCTTAGAAGTGCTCTACCTAGCCTCTGTTTTACTGATTCTCTCCAAAGGTAGGCCTACTAAATGATTTCTAGAATTTACCAGGCTAAATGGTTTAAAATCATATTATGTGTGCATATAATGCGGATAAAGGTCATTTAAGTTCGTGTTTGATCTATATGTTTGATAACGTGGGAGATACAATGACAGCTTCTTGCCACAAAAGTTAGTTCACTGTATATGACGCCATCTAGAGTGCTACAGCGGTCATTACATTCCTCTCGTCCCAATGACATTTGACAGCAGTAATATTTTTTCTTTTTAATGACTTTAGGGTTAGGGTTTGACTTTATGGCTGGGTAAACAATTATGTATTTTGTAAACGTTAGCTGATCTACGTTAAATTGAATCAAACAAACAAATGTATTTATAAATCACTTTAAAAACAACCAACATTGCACAAAGTGCTGTACAGGAAAAATACAATTCACACCGCCGACGTATTCAACTCGCTGTCACCAAGCGAGCCCTCTCTAGAACATGTTACATGGCAGTGTTAATTACATACATATTGGTCAAACTGGTCAAACACCAGCGACAACCAGAACTGGCGTGAGTTCTAAAATGAATCTATTCAAACGCAAAAATAGTGTGCATTCCCTCAAAAACGAATTAACATTTTGGAGGGAAATGTTTGTATAAATACTACTATTTTGTATAGGATATAAACTACGATGGACCGCGAACAGGCACTATAGCGAGGGATTTTACGATAGTTATCGAAAAGAAGATGCAGAGAACATAATATTTATTGGTAGTCGCCAAACAAACTCCGTCACCAACGGAGTTGTGCTCAACTGTGTCGCTGGCATAAATTCGAAAAGTGAATTGACTGAATACGTCGGCGGTGTGAATGCAGGGTATAAAAGCATGGGTAACCGTTAAAGTCACCAAATACATAGCCTAATAGGTAACACACAGCAAAATTTCAGATAAAACGGTGACAAATCGACTGAAATAAATGTCAACCTGAGGCATCGAAAGCAAAGGAAAGGTGTTTAAGAAGGGATTTAAAAACCGACAGTGAACACTGTCTAATGGGAAATTGTTGTAAGATATTATATAACTACATTGTTTTCCCCCATAACTCAGTAAGGAGTAATATTAGAGGGAGTTCAAGTCTTTTGCAAATTTGGCTGATCTACTTTTGTAAATTATGTGACGCAGGTGTCTGACCACATGATTCTTTTCCATACACAGCTGCACTTGCACAGCACCAATCCATACCAATCCTCTACAGATTACCCTTTTAGACAGATCACGCCACATATAGTTCCCATGGACACATGTATCCACCATGGTCCAGTTAAACATCAGTGGGACAAATAGGTCCAACATGATTATAAACTTCCTTGATGGGCACTGGGATTAGTTGAGCCACCAATACTTTGTTCACCTCCCACATAATGTGAGAGAAGGGCTTAGTAGTGTAATACTATTATCTATTCAGTGCAAGATGTCAATGGAGAAGTGCACTCAAACACATGCATGGACATAGATATCCTTCTGTAAGTATTCAGATTTTTGTATTGTGTATACTGAATATATTGCATTGCATATTTGGAGACACAATGCTTACTATGTTAAAATGACTTGCACAGATAGAATACATTTTATTGTATTTTAAATTTGGAGACACCATTTGCGCTTATTTTGTATGTGATGTGTGTGTGTGTGTGTGTGTGTGTATGTGTGATTGTGTACACTTGTTCAAGAAGCATGCTTATACAGAGACTTAAACAGGGTAAACATCATACTGTACTGTATATTCACACTGCAGTAATGTGACTTATATGTATAGGCCTATGTGCATTTATATATCAGGCAAACTATAAAACTAGATTTTGTCCTTGAGTGTTTAGAAAGGCGTCCCAAATCAAATGTATTATAAAGTAATTGTACTGTAATTAAATTAAAGGATCTACATAGCAACATGATGGGTTAAAACCAGCAGCATATTACAACATTTTGTTATAGCTGCAATATTATTTGTACCAAAAACACTTTTAAATATTTAATCTTCTATTAAATGTTCATACATTAATTAATTAATTAATGCATTTAAATAAATTACATTGTGTTAACACTGTATGAACAAATGCATATGACCTAATTGATTCCCTTATAACAGGGAACATGTTTTACGTATAATGAATAATGTGCAGGTCTTCCTGCCTTCTGCAATCTAAACAGAAACCAGGTCAATATGGTGAATAGGCCAATCTTAACTGAATCACTCAAGGGTTTAACAGATTAAATAGTCTGAGAAGTGATGAGAGACTCGCAGGAGTTTTCAGGACATTTTCAGGGTGTATGTGTGTGTATACTAATAGTTGGTCTCCTTAGCACTGCTAGACTACCATTCCCGGGTTACAGCAGGATGTATGTACTGTGGGATCACATTATGCCTTGATGTAATAGCTGGCTGTCTAAAGCTATTTAGTAAGTTAAAGTCAATACACAAATTATGCTTTCTGGAGCATTAAAGATACTTTTGAAAGCTGCTGCTTCTACATTCAATTATATTCCATGGGTAAGCTAAGTTTAAATGTTGAAGAGAAACACAGACTTGGCAGTAAATGTGAGTTCCTGCGTTCCCATCTGTAACAGTGCCCTATCTAAGCCTGTGAGATAGGCACAGCATCCTCATGTAGGACCTGGACATGACTTAACAGCCATCTGCTACCTGTTTCCAGTTACCAACTCGAGAGAAGATGGTGGCCACTGTGCTCACCTCGAACAAACATGTTCAACCTTATGAGCAATTGCTTCAACTGGGTCTCCAAGATACAGGAGCCAATCAGGTCAGAAACTATAGAAAATATTGGACACAATATCTTGTCACTTTCCACAGAATTAATTAACTCGATGGCAATATATTTTGAGTGGCTAGTGGCTATTTTGAAGTTGGTTAGAGCACACAGCACGGTCCTCTTAAGTGTTGGAGAGACAATGACATGGATTTAATTTAAACAAAAAAAATTTCCAACAAAGGCAACTTAAGACAAACACTGGGAGATGAATGGTTGAACTTACTTGACAGATAATTCTGAATATGATTATGAAATCAATAGCCTACCACTGTTTGGCTTGTTGTTGTTGTTTTTTTTAAACAGGAAGGTGACCATTCTAGTTGTTGGTCTTGACAAAGCAGGAAAAACGTCCTCCATTAGGGGGATGTTGAGAGGTAATAGCCTTTACTACTAATAAATTGCAGCACCTGCATATGCAACAAAAATTGCTACTGTAACTATAGGGCCTACGTCTGCATCAACAGTTCCCCATTGTATGGATGCGGGGCCAACGAAAGGCTGTGTTCGATCCGAGCTGAGAGTCGATAACTATCGGGTTACCTTACTGGACTTGGGGGGATCGGCAGAATCGCGTGCAGTATGGAAAGATCACTACGGGGAAGCCCATGGGATCATCTTTGTGCTGGACTCCAATGACAGGCAGCGGATAAAAGAGGTCAAGGAGCATTTGTCAAATCTGCTCAAGCAAACAAGAGTGGCAGGAAAACCCATACTACTGTAAGTAAAGCATGAAGTCAACTCCAATTTACATAACTTCAGTTGTTTCCACTTCACTCGTTTCAATTGACGATGGGTTTGCATGTTGTGAACATTGCCCTCTGGTGGCTGCAGAGGGACATAATCAAACTACAATCATATTGATCTATAGTCAGTTATGGGATACCTCAGTACCCCTACACTGCAACCTATGTAGTATAATTGCACTAACTATACATCTATATGCTATAATATGTCCCTATATTTTTCAGATTGGCCAATAAACAGGACAAAATGAATGCACTGCTTGGAAGTGAGTTAATCGAGATTCTGTCTCTGGAGAAGATGGTCAACCAGTGCCGCTCTATGTGTCATGTTGTAAGTGTGTCAATAAACATTATACACATCATACAGAGACAGACATTTCACAGATGTAAAGCAATGAAATGGCACTACATTTGAGGAGCAGGGATGCGACTAACCAGTGCCCCCTTCAGGAGCCATGCTCTGCCTTGATGGACCTGCGCCGCTGGTCACACAGGAAGACTCTGCGGGGCCTCCGCTGGTTACTGCACGCCGTGTGTCTGGACTACCCGGACCTCTGTGCACGGGTGTCCCGGGACAGCAGGATACCTCTGCCACCAGAGGAGAGAGGCAGGAATGGAAAAGCAAGGGAGGAAGGTCGCAGGAAGACCACAGAGGAACGGTGAGGCAGAGGCGGGTCTTTACTATCGGTGTGTTTAGTCAAGATTAATATAGAGCATTGAGCATTGCCTTCTCTTGCCCAGAGTGCGGTCCAGCACGTCTGAGCTCCGCCAGGCTCAGCGGTCTCATGAGAGGGAGGAGGAGAAGAGCCAGTGTAAACTGCAACCCGTCCGCGACATGCTGCAAAAGGTTCCTGTCCGCTCCAATACACTCAGCACTGTTTCCAACCAACACAACCTTTGTTCCCACCAATACTATGTTAATTCCACAAGTAGGGCTGGGTGATATACCGGTATATATTGGAATATCGGAATTTTTTCAAAAGAGATATTAAATTTGACAATATCGATATAGTTATATTATGAATTTATTCATAACTTTTTCTGTTTGTTCGTCTCTCCCTCCACTTAGTGCGTTCAAATTGTCAAAGGGGCGGAGACACCAGAGAAAGCTCACATGTCAATTAATGTCGCTAAAAATAAAGTTTCACATTTCCATCGGTTTCCTGTTTTTTCTCTATGCCTGAAGATTTAGCCCACTTTATATACAATACCGATATATATTGTGTATCAGCATTAAACCTAAATATAGCAGGATATTATATTTGGTCCATATCGCCCAGCCCTATCCACAAGCATACCGAGGACAATCCCATTACACCATATAGCATCCAAATGGTTTAGATAGTAGTACTTGTTGTTTCCTGAGAATACTGCTGACCTGTGTTGTCCATCAGGAGACTGCGCTGCGAAAAAAACTGAATAAGAAGATGAGGAGGCAGGGGAAAATCCAGGAAAGTGTAAGAGAGCAATGTGAAGAACACAAAGAAGATGATCACAATGACTATGTCAGTGCAGGAGGGAAGGAGAAGCTACAGCAGAAGGAGAAGGCCAATGGGAAATTCAACCTTCTAAAAACAGGCAAACTGAAACACAAGGCAAAGGTGAAGGAGGAGTCCCTGCATGCACCAGAATCAACAGACAATGGTGAAAAAACAACCAAAGGTGATAGACCACATATTTCTTTAAATAAAGATTTGTATTAGGCCCACTTTAATTCACAGGCTGTTTATTACAGATAAATTAGAGTAGAACAGCTAATGAGTACCTAATATGCATTGTCTAATGAAAAATGTATGATTAGCTAAAATGGCTACATCAGGCCTATTCTAAATTAAATTAAAACAATATTCTACAAGTCAGTCACATCAAGCACAGATATATCCATGTGAGTGTTAATTCTCTCTGTTACCTATATTACTGGTTAATTAAATAATACTTTTTATATACTTCTTCCTGTACAGTACGCATGGTCTGATATTTTATTTAAGCATTAATACACGTCTTAAATATGCCTATACATGGTCTATCATATAGGTCTTTAGCTATTAACAGTGTTTCATCTTGTGTCTAGCTGAAAAGCAGAAGAGGAAAAAGAAGAAAGTGGTCAAAGTAAAAAGGAAAAATAAGATCAACACAGAGGTGCCAACCACCAATTCCCAGCCTGTTGATCTGGCAGCTACCTTTGGTGAGCTGCAGCCACATGCTTAAACCGCCAAACTAATTCCATAGCTCTGGACTGTGATGATAAATAGACCCTGTCTTCTGATAGATCTTTACCGAAAAGCAATTTTGGCCCTCAAGGATCGGCAGGAACGTGCCCAGTGAAGGAGTGGATTTTGGGTGTTTTCCCTGGGAATCTGCATGAGTGTTCAGTCTGATATTTATTCTTAAATATGCCCATCCTCCAAAATGGACTGTCTTCCAATACTTAAATATTATACATGTCAGAGCTGATCCATGAACCTTTGGAGAAATGCATTGCGTGGCGTGGTGAAGCTTGAGAAGCCACTGTAATAAAATGTGCATAGTGATATGTGAAGTTCTCTATTTAAAAAATCCGTAACCTTCTGTAGGCCAGAGCCATGGAAAGAACAGAGTTACGCCAATGGTAGTCTGGTTCATGGAGAGGCAAAACCTGTGCTTGGTGGGCAATTTGAATATATGTGTGTGTGTGTGTGTGTATATATATATGTGTGTGTATGTGTAT